>BQKZ01000455.1:108621-119727 GCA_036244855.1 Temnopleurus reevesii | reverse complement strand
TTTTTTTTTATTGCCATAAAAATCATCAAAAATCACAATATTTACAAATAATTTGAACATGATTAGAGATTAAACTTCTTTTGGCAGAATTATAGTGAATTAAACAAAAGCGAGATCCGAGTCAAGAAAAATGTGGGCGATATTTAAAGGTGTCAAAAGTGCGCAGTGTTAACAATGCCGAAATAAACGTAGCCGAGAGGCCGAGCGATTCACCTCAACTGCCATCGTCCATTCCGTCTTCAATCACCCGACCCTATACTCCCTCCCCCCCCCCTTGTTCTGAGGCAGTTAACTGTGAATTAACAAAGATGCGTCGTGGTGTAGTGGTTCTGACTCTCGCCTTTCAACCCTAGGGTTGTAGGTTCGAATCCCACCAACGGCGACAAGTTCCTTCAGCAAGAAATTGATCCACATTGTGCTGCACTCAACCCAGGTGAAGTGAATGGGTACCGGTAGGAAGAAATTCATTGAATGCAGTGAGCGCCGAATGGTAGCCATGTTATAGCCGGGTAATAATGCACAGAGCGCTTATAAACACTTCGTACTCAGCGCTATATAAATGTCGTGTATTATTATCATTATTATTATTAAAGAGTCGCGTTGAATCTTGATGCTTCAGATCCTCTGTGTGACCGGGGCCTTACGTATTTTGTCATCTCTTATTTCGGAAGCCCCGGTCACACAGGACCTCGGGAGCAACACGATTCACCCCGACTCGTTGTTCTGAGGCAGTTAACTGTGAATTAGCAAAGAGTCGGGGTGAATCGTGTTGCTTCCGGGATCCTATGTGACCGGGGCTTAGATTATCGTTAAAAATGTTTGCCTGTGACGTATTACACTGGACATAATGATTGGGAATGAAACATACATGAATGATACATCAATGTTCGTCAAATTGCACAACATACATTCCAGATTCCGATTTTTGTATAAAGGAAAGAAACGCTCATTGTGCAAACACCTCACAAGTAGAGCTTCATGTTCAATTTACTTGATTCTTTTACGCGCGTTTGGTAATTTTCTTTAGAGCACAGGATAAGAAACATTATTCTGGAAAATTAACTGTGATGCCGGTAGATAAATTATTGAATAGCCCTTAGCGATATGCATTGAAATGTTAAAAACTCAATAACATTATTTTGTATATGGTTCTGATTACTATAACTATATACACAAAACACGATATAAACTATTGCCGTAAAATGAAGTCGAACATCGATTCAACGCTCCTTTGTAATGCATTTCAATTCGGAACCGGCTTGTCATTGTTGTTTTTGCACAGTTCAATACTCTGCGTACGGCTCTTTTATCTTTGACCCACTTTATTTTACGTAAATAGTTTATATCGTGTTAAAATTGAATGGAGATAACCTTTCATGAAACACATTTCTAGGTACATTACGGTATACACAAAAAAGGAATGAATACAGAATACTTTCAATATTATTTCAATCATAAATTCTCCTATTAGAGTTATCATTTTCTCCTGAACACGATATAAACTATTTCCGAAAAATTAAGTCGAACGCAGACAATTGATCCGTACGCCGTGTATTCAAATGTGCGGACACAACAATGACAAGCCAATTCCGATTTCAATAGCATTACAAAGGAGCATTGAATTTTCGTTCGACATAATTTTTCGGAAATATTTTATATCGTGTTACTGACAGATTTATCGGAGGATTTAATTTTCTCTTAGCTCTTTGATCTAAAATATCAGACGATGTTGTTCTGCAAATGTTGTTCAATTCAATATAATGAGGTAAGTTGAAATGAATTCAGTTTTATCATCATCATCGTCGTCGTCATTAATCGTACAGTGCAAAAACACTGGTGTTGAATTTAAACACCAAATAGTGTTTTTATCCCCCCGAGCAACAACAGTCAGTGTTTAAATAAGTTGATTTATTCTAAACTAGTGTTATGTTATCAATTTTCTGGTAGAAATATTGGTTGGTGTTAAATACACCAGCATTTTTGCAATGTACAATCGTCATCATCATCATCGTCGTTGTCGTCATCATCAGCATCATCATAGTTATCAGCATCATCCATGGAAAAGCTCCCACCTATCTCATCTCGCTCATCACCCATAATCACTCTGCTCGACCTGGTCTCCGCTCAAGTTCAGACAGTACTTTGCTCCAAATCCCCAAAACACACAATAAAGCTGGGGATAATTCATTTCAATNCATAATATCATGTTTCTTTTTAAGTAGATTTGAAGACAAAATTTGGCGATAAAAATATTGGCTTTTACCAAAACTGTACTTGGGCTTTAAACCCCGGTCACATAGGGCCCCCGAAGCAACACGATTCAACACGACTCTTTGTTCTGAGGCAGTTTTTTTTTTATAATTGATTTTTTTTTATTGCCATAAAAATCATCAAAAATCACAATATTTACAAATAATTTGAACATGATTAGAGATTAAACTTCTTTTGGCAGAATTATAGTGAATTAAACAAAAGCGAGATCCGAGTCAAGAAAAATGTGGGCGATATTTAAAGGTGTCAAAAGTGCGCAGTGTTAACAATGCCGAAATAAACGTAGCCGAGAGGCCGAGCGATTCACCTCAACTGCCATCGTCCATTCCGTCTTCAATCACCCGACCCTATACTCCCTCCCCCCCCCCTTGTTCTGAGGCAGTTAACTGTGAATTAACAAAGATGCGTCGTGGTGTAGTGGTTCTGACTCTCGCCTTTCAACCCTAGGGTTGTAGGTTCGAATCCCACCAACGGCGACAAGTTCCTTCAGCAAGAAATTGATCCACATTGTGCTGCACTCAACCCAGGTGAAGTGAATGGGTACCGGTAGGAAGAAATTCATTGAATGCAGTGAGCGCCGAATGGTAGCCATGTTATAGCCGGGTAATAATGCACAGAGCGCTTATAAACACTTCGTACTCAGCGCTATATAAATGTCGTGTATTATTATCATTATTATTATTAAAGAGTCGCGTTGAATCTTGATGCTTCAGATCCTCTGTGTGACCGGGGCCTTACGTATTTTGTCATCTCTTATTTCGGAAGCCCCGGTCACACAGGACCTCGGGAGCAACACGATTCACCCCGACTCGTTGTTCTGAGGCAGTTAACTGTGAATTAGCAAAGAGTCGGGGTGAATCGTGTTGCTTCCGGGATCCTATGTGACCGGGGCTTAGATTATCGTTAAAAATGTTTGCCTGTGACGTATTACACTGGACATAATGATTGGGAATGAAACATACATGAATGATACATCAATGTTCGTCAAATTGCACAACATACATTCCAGATTCCGATTTTTGTATAAAGGAAAGAAACGCTCATTGTGCAAACACCTCACAAGTAGAGCTTCATGTTCAATTTACTTGATTCTTTTACGCGCGTTTGGTAATTTTCTTTAGAGCACAGGATAAGAAACATTATTCTGGAAAATTAACTGTGATGCCGGTAGATAAATTATTGAATAGCCCTTAGCGATATGCATTGAAATGTTAAAAACTCAATAACATTATTTTGTATATGGTTCTGATTACTATAACGATATACACAAAACACGATATAAACTATTGCCGTAAAATGAAGTCGAACACCGATTCAACGCTCCTTTGTAATGCATTTCAAATCGGAACCGGCTTGTCATTGTTGTATCTGCACAGTTCAATACGCAGCGTACGGCTCTATTATCTATGACCCACTTTATTTTACGGAAATAGTTTATATCGTGTTAAAATTGAATGGAGATAACCTTTCATGAAACACATTTCTAGGTACATTACGGTATACACAAAAAAGGAATGAATACAGAATACTTTCAATATTATTTCAATCATAAATTCTCCTATTAGAGTTATCATTTTCTCCTGAACACGATATAAACTATTTCCGAAAAATTAAGTCGAACGCAGACAATTGATCCGTACGCCGTGTATTCAAATGTGCGGACACAACAATGACAAGCCAATTCCGATTTCAATAGCATTACAAAGGAGCATTGAATTTTCGTTCGACATAATTTTTCGGAAATATTTTATATCGTGTTACTGACAGATTTATCGGAGGATTTAATTTTCTCTTCACTCTTTGATCTAAAATATCAGACGATGTTGTTCTGCAAATGTTGTTCAATTCAATATAATGAGGTAAGTTGAAATGAATTCAGTTTTATCATCATCATCGTCGTCGTCATTAATCGTACAGTGCAAAAACACTGGTGTTGAATTTAAACACCAAATAGTGTTTTTATCCCCCCGAGCAACAACAGTCAGTGTTTAAATAAGTTGATTTATTCTAAACTAGTGTTATGTTATCAATTTTCTGGTAGAAATATTGGTTGGTGTTAAATACACCAGCATTTTTGCAATGTACAATCGTCATCATCATCATCGTCGTTGTCGTCATCATCAGCATCATCATAGTTATCAGCATCATCCATGGAAAAGCTCCCACCTATCTCATCTCGCTCATCACCCATAATCACTCTGCTCGACCTGGTCTCCGCTCAAGTTCAGACAGTACTTTGCTCCAAATCCCCAAAACACACAATAAAGCTGGGGATAATTCATTTCAATCGTTTGCACCTTCTCTTTAGAATGAGATCCCTCAATCTGTCCGCCTTCTGCCATCATTGGATACTTTTGAGAGAGCCATTAAACTCTTACGTTTGACCAATAATTTTCCTTCATTTCTGTATTCTTCTTTTAATGTAATTTGTAAAGCGCTCTGGAACCATGAAGTACCTGTGTATTGAGCGCTATAAAAGAATCCATATTGTATTGTATCATCGTCATCATTATCATCATCGTCATCATCATCATCGTCATTATCATCATCGTCATCATCATCATCGTCATTATCATCATCGTCATCATCATCATCGTCATCATCATCATCGTCATCATCATCATCATCATCATCATTATTATTATCATTATCCCCACTGTCATCATCATCATTATCATCATCGTCATCATCATCATCATCGTCATCATCATCATCGTCATCATCATCATCATCATCATCATCATCATCATCATCATCATCATCATTATCATTATCCCCACTGTCATCATCATCATCATCATCGTCATCATCATCATCATCATCATCATCATCATAAGTGTTTTCGTCGTCAGCATGAATTTTTCGGCATCATCCGGATCAGATCAAGCATTTATATTTTCATATCCTTTGGTTGTGCTTCACTTCGAGACATCAGAATTAAAGTTGTCTGGTAAAGGCTGGACCTTGGTAGAATGGGAGCTGTAAAGATATGCAATTAAGAACCCCCATTAATAATAACTGATAATATTCGGGAGTTAATTTGAGATATAGTAGTAGTAGGTGGTGCCGTGAGGATTCGAAAAAATTTATTGTCTGCGAAAACCCTAAAAGCCCATCGAAACGTAAATTAAGCTGTACGAGTAAATCGTCTGGAGGTCGCTGGGAATTTTTTTTCAGCGCTGATGAAACCCAATGAAATTCCTTGAATTGATGAAAAGGCCCTATCTCTGGCTGTTGCTATGGTAACAGTCAGAGAATAACTACTTGTCCAAATAACACATTTTTATGAAACGCCCCTCAGTTGTCATTCCTAGTGATTTTACAATTTATTTTCCAGACTGAGGTACCAGCGCTTTTAGAATTTATGATCATTTTCTTCTCCCATGCATAGTTTGAAAAGTTTTAAGTTTTTTGATAGATGTAGGATATAGTTCAACGAATTTTGAAGTTGGATGTTTTCAAATATTCTTTATGGACATCGCAAAAACCAGGGGCCGATTCATTGCTCGAAATGGTCTTAGCTATTCTCTTCATGCTAAGTCGTCTTGACTTCTTGTGCCATCCCGTAACATAGACATTAGCATCGATACGACTATGTTAAGAGGGTGGCGCAAGAACTTAAGACGCCTTAGCATGAAGAGGATAGCTAAGACCATTTCGAGCAATCGGCCCCAGGGTACTACTTTTTAACCCTCTCCGATACCTATATGAATGCCATAAGCCAACTCCAGTGCTGATTTTACAATTTTTGTTGTTAGATCAAAACCAATCTAATTAATCAATTAATTGACGATGTACATTGATCACATAGTCATTACCAAGGGAAGGTCGACCTTCTCATGTCATAACATGTGAGACGCGCATCAAAGGTGGCAAGGGGAACAGCCCTCCCCTACCCTTAAAGAATGAAGAGGAAGAACAAAATCTATCTCTAAACCACGTTTTGCCCCGAGTTTACGTAAAATAATTTTAATGCGGCTGCAAGCTACATACCTCTTCGAAATGCAAATGAATCCAGCGATGATCACGAAGACGATGACGACAAATGAAGCCACGCTGATGCCTACAATGACAGCGTTTGAAAACTGAGAGGGCGCTGTTTCTACTTCCCCTCTGGTGACTTCGCCGATCGTCATATTCAGCTCGACTTCAATGACGTCCAGGTTCTCCGTGATCGCTGAATACAGCGCCTCCTGATCAAGGAACGACACTGAATAATAAATAAAATGATGAAAAAACAAATTTCTATTTTTTTTAAGAAGGTTAATGAAAATTGGCATGGTTAATTGTTAGTGAAGAGGAAATCAGAAAGTTTTATAAGTAGATGAAAAAAGTAAAAGTAAAAATCGAGAAAAGCAACTTGCATCATAATAGATAACGACATTTAATAGCTTAAAATGGCTTCACCGATCGTCATATTCAGCTCGACTTCAATGACATCCAGGTTCTCCGTGATCGCTGAATACAGCGCCTCCTGATCGAGGTATGAGACTGTAGATGCAAACCAAACTGATGACGTGAATACTTTCTTTATCGTTTATTCGTGGACGCAGAAATAATGGACATAGGGGGTGTCTTGTATTAAGTTTAGGTTATTTATTTCAAACACAGTTAAGACGTGATTCGGCAAGCCAAAAATGTCTCTAAAAACTCATACAATATTTGCACTTCGGATTAAACAATATAACAAAATTTACAAATATAAAGGCAAAACAAAAAGATCTCACGCTACGACAAATGAAAAAAAAATGTGGTATCGGCCAAACATTAGAATGTATCATATAGCAAATTTAGATTTCTCATTTTTTTTATCCGTTTTGTTTGTTTTACAGACAGGTGAATGCCTAGCTGTTTGTAAGCAAGGGTATCAGTCACGACATAATCAAAAGTATGTCTACCAAAAAAGTAGCAAACATGAAAGAAAACTGTGTAGATATTAAGTATATGCTTTATTCTTAGAACGCTAAGAACATTTTCATTTAGTTAATCATCATTTACGAATACACTATTTCCCGTCTTTGAAATACCTTCGATTTCTCTCTTCTGAACGTGAGATATTTTCATACGGATCTCCCTTCGCCGTCTGCTCACCGACCCAGAATTACAGAGCTCTGACGATAGAGGGGGTGTGACTAGAAGCATCACTGTAAAAGCTTGAGTGCTCGCCCCTGACGCCGTACTTTCTTCGGGGAACCCGGTGGCGACAGCGATGTCCGTCTCATTCACGTAGTCGAGTGTCTCTTCGCTGATTAATTATTGACAATTAAAATTAAAGAAAAATTTCATGAATATTGACAGAAGGAACTATAAGATTAACTTACACATTATACGAGTCTTTCTAATGGTTGAATATCAAGAAATTCCACAAATTTAACACTTGCCGAAGATTTTAGAACAATGCTGAAAATGTCGACACATGTATTCTTAAAGTGCATTAAGTATGAATATAGTAGCTGTTAATGAATGGATATATACCGAATGAGTATCAATTCATTTTTTAATCATGAAAATTCCTCAGGAAACGATAATGTTGGTGCTACATGATTTGATACTGGGCTTTTGATATACACTGCGAACGCCATTTTAAGACGTTAGATCTATACGGTTGCCAAAGTGAAAGATGTCCTCGGGAATTCAAAAAGGTCCTAGGGGCTTTGAAAGTAATTTTGTTTAAAAACGTAACAACCTTTAATAGTGCATAAAAGACCGAGTTGGAAGTTTCATAAATTAACGTCGTTAATAGCGGTCGCGTTTCAAAGAAAAAGCCTACTAATATTACATTTGGTTTATACCTTGTCTTTTGGCCTTGGTTAGGACAGCAAGTTGAAAAGTTGATATTACACCAGTCTGTCACAATCTCAGCGACTACCCTCAGAAGTAGATCACGAATCGACTCCCACTGAAAAGTGATAGTGAAATTAAAGCCGTAGAATCATATTTTGAATAACATTTATAGATCTTTTGACTAGTCTAAATAAAAATAAACACGATATAAACTATTTGATCCTAATGATCCTTTGTAGTGCTATTCAAATCGGAACCGGCTGGTAATTGTTGTGTCCGCACAGTTCCATTCTTGGCGTACGGATCTATTGTCCTTTAACCCATTTTATTTTCCGGGGAAAGAAAAGTTTATATCGTGTTTTTATGAAGAGAGCACCCTATATTAAAGGGGAACCAGCCTTTGGAATTATCGTGCTCTCATTGAATGAAGAAAAATCAGATGAACAAACTGTGAAAATTTGAGCAAAATCGGACAACCCGTTCAAAAGTTATGAATTTTCAAAGTCACTGAGATACGACGATCCATATCGCTGATGGGGATCCGTGCGATCGGCAAATTCGATGGAATATGTGACGTCATGTCGGACAACTTTTCATTCAGTTTGTACATAGAATTTTTCAAAATGGATTAATGTAAAATTTAGAGTAAGGTTGCAACATCATTCTTCTCAAAATACATGCAGAATCAATACAGATATGCTATACCCCAATCGAAAATTGACATTTTGTTGACTTTTCCGAAAAAAAGGAGAAAATATGAAAATTTGTATACAGAGTGAATGAGGAGTTGTCCGACATGACGTCACGGATTTCATCGAATTTGCCGATCGCACGGATCCCCATGAGCGGTAGGGATTGCCATAACTTTTGAACGGGTTGTCTGATTTTGCTCAAATTTTCACAGTTTGTTCATATGATTTATTTTCATTCAATGAGAGCACGATAATCCCAGGGGTTGGTTTCCCTTTAAAATCCGCTTGTATTTATATTTGAATCGAGGCAGGGTTTATTCCAAATCATGCAATAATTAGAAATTTTGCAATTTCAAATAATGGGAAATCATGGCTATGAATTGCTACACAGCTATTTTCAATCGATTTGATATTGTTTAGTCATGTGAGTATCCGGGATTTAAAGGCCCGTGGGTCGTCAATTTTACTTGCGTGTATGTAATGAAACAAATGTTTTTCTCCATTGAATAGATTAGAAAGGGTACAACATCTTATTTGTACAATTTTTACGATTAATCGGATGGACTGGTTAAACCGATTCATATTTTAGATTGGTGTGTTTCTATGTGCAAAAAAAAGCGTCGGCGATATCAATTTCGAGATTATATTTTGCACTTACTATTTCAATTGACGCTTCGATTGTTATTTCCACACCAGAGGCAGCCTCCGTTTTAAGATCTGTAAGTATAAGATCAGATATTTAAGATAATGTAATAGATATATGAGACGTTTAATTGAAGCGAGGAGAGACTCGAGGATTCTAAAATAAACCATTTTTAATATTGTCTTAAAACTGATCGATTTGACAGATTTACGCGATGACATAATATCCTAACAACATACAAATGAAATGTTGTCAGTCAATCAGTAATCTACAGATAAAAGATATTGTGATTCATTAATCAAAATCAACTTAACTATACTCAGGGAGGTAGGAATTTTTTCTGCTTTACTCAAACCAATACATATTATCCGCAGAATCTAAAAAAAAATATTTTTCATTTATGACAATGTCTGTCATATAAAGCAAATTAACTTTTGGGTTAATTCCATTCATATTCCAACAAATTATGAATTTTCGAATACAAAACGATATGGATTTAATCTCATAATATTTTATATGACTTGCCTGCCACGCTTTGTTTAAAATCATGAATTATGAATTGTGGATTATGAAGCTTACTTTGGCACTCCTCGCCCTGGTAATCGTCAGCACAAGCACAAATACACGAGGATACTCCTAAAGTACCGCCATTTTGACAAGTGACGTCATCACACGCACTGCTGCTATCACCAGTCGTCGTGGTCGTACCGCTGGTCGGAACATTGGATGATGGCGTGGTGGACGGGGTATCGCTGGTGGGCGATGGCGTTGTCGATAGGTCACCTTTGAAGAACAAAAACAACATTTATTAAGACATTTTGGAAGAATGTTAGACTGAATTTTGGTATTGTTGTGACATTACAGAGGTTACAACTGCTGCTATCATCAGTGGCCGTGGTCGTAGCGCTTGTTGGGATATTGGATGACGTGGTCGACGGGGTATCACTGGTGAACGATGGCGTTGTCGGTTGGTCACCTTTGAAGATTATTAAAGGCATTATTAAGTAAATTTTTGGAAGAATACTGAACTTAATCGGGGTATTGATGTGTTATAATAGATGTTTTATTCATGTCTGTAAGTGTTCATTGTCAAGATTAGACGAGATTTCATCTAAGATTGAAATGAGACCATTTAGCATCTTTAAAATTTGTTTGAAAAAGCACTAAGTTTGTATTTATTATTATATTTACCACTGGAAGCCATCAATAGGGCATTATAGACAGACTATCAAACGATCATATATTTGATCAGATCTCTTTCCGTTGAGAACAATAGCGTAAATATTCCCTTTTAATTCATTTTAATGTCTTTATTCAATGAATCAATTCAATATACAATATATACAAACAATCATGAAGATCAGATACAAGATAAACAGAAAAATGTGATCAGGAAATTGCCTTATTTTACAACCGTTTAGCTTTCGTCTTCTAACAGATTTAATGGTAGACGTCACCCCTACCAACCCCCATCCACTTTTTTCTCGCTCCTTTACAATCACTGAGATTTTTTTTAAATCAATTTCTTTTATGCCATGAATATTTTAAGAAATTATTTCCAAATTACCTGCATCAATTGATAAAACCGTCGATGATTGTAACGTAGACTGTTCTGTAGTATAGGACGGTGAAGTGGTCTCTCCATTGATTGAGGTTGTCTGGCCACCCTGTACAACCGCTGACGTCACTGATTGAGATGACGCATTATCAGTAGAC
>BQKZ01000455.1:13236-105600 GCA_036244855.1 Temnopleurus reevesii | reverse complement strand
CCCCCCCCCCCCCCGCGTCAGAGCTAGGGGGCGCCAAAATTTGATGACCAAAAGGGCTTATTAGGGGGCGCCAAATTGCTGATAGGAGGACGCCAAATTTTGGCTTGTCAACTTAGCCGGGAGGAGCGGAGGGCGCCAAATTTGTGCTCTCATGCAGCCCCCTTGGGTATCAAAATCCTGGGTGCGCGCCTGATATCAGTAGACAAGATCAGAGCTTCAGAAAATCATTTACAAAAAATTACCTTATTTGTAGTTAGTCGTTTTGACTCTAAATACTCGAGAAAAAAAACAATCGTAATTTTTTAAAGTATGGAATCACCCAAAAATAGAAATAAAGATATCATTTTCCACTTACTGCACACACCGCACATATATGGGCATCGCTTGGGGATGGAGCTATGTCGGTCGCAGTACTCGGGCCCCGGCCATCCAGGGCTGCTCCAGCAGTACTGGTGGGTATCAGCGCACTCCGCTAGAAAAAATATTAAAGAGAGTATGAAAAATGACGATATTGATCGTGATGAATATGTTTTAGACTATTCTATACACTCTTAGAAATTGTGGTACAAATGGGTTGATTTAAAGTAGGATCCATCAAAATATTAGCCAAGAAATTCAATTTAATAGATCAATTCTTAAATTTTTGTGTTCCTATTTTCTGAGCAGGTCGGTAACAAAAATTATGGTCAGATGCAAATAATTAGTAAGACCATTTTTGGACAGCTGGCGAGCTGACAAGTCAAAATAATAAGTATAGATAATGTTAGAAAATGTACATTTCATTCCACTGGCGAATGGCTGAATGACACCCCCCCCCCCCCCCCCCCCCCAAAAAAAAAAAAAAGAAGAAGAAGAAGAAGACCCTATTTATGAAACTGTTCATTTTTTTTCATCTTATTCTATACTGGAATTACCTTTTGATTGAAGAAATGTATTTTATTTCAATTACGTTTTAATGGTAGCAAATGGTTTGTGCCTCCTTGCCATTTTTTAATCAATCAAACTTTTCATTATTTCTGAAATCCAGGGTGATTTTCAGAGACATTTTGTATATTTACTTGAGCAATCGGTGCCGTACCATCCGTCCTGGCATTCACATGTACAGTTGTCTCTTACGGTAGCGCAGTTCTCACATGAGACTCGACATTCTGAAATATAAAAATAGATAACATTGATCATTATCATAAAAAACTAATTCTTTTTCAAATTAGAAGGCCAAGCTAGTTCGCTTGGCAATCAGAATGAATTGCTTGGTAGTCGCTCGTATTCAAACAGCGCTAATAATTTCTTGCATGAAATATGGTTTTTGTTTGTAATTTGATTTTCCATTCATTGTAATCTTTGGATGTGAATAAGTCCTGTGCAATAAGTTTAAAAAAAAAATAAGAACACAAAATTGATCATTTTGAATGTATATATATAGGGACCGTGGAGCATTTTTTAAGTGGATACGAAATTTTAACGCACTTCCATAAGGTTGCACGTGTTCAGTAAAAAAAAAATTGGGGAAACTACCCCCCCCCCCTCTCTGTTCTGCATTTTCTATATAATGTATTTTGTAAAATATCGCATATTAATGAAAAGGGATGCTTCCAATGTTCCAACACCCCTTGTCTTGTACAAAGGTGGTAACAAAACCTGACGAATTTTGTCCCGAGCGCAAATGTACAATGTAAGAAGAAAAGAAGAAAAGTATTATTGTCATTTATGAGATTTCACATTTATCTCATCTCTCCTTCTCTTGCTCTCGCTCCTTCTTAATTCTATATTTTCTCGAAATTTTAAGTGAAGTTGACCTTACCACAGCCTTCATCATCCAGAGAACAATCATCTACAAAAAAAGAAAGGCAAAATAGAAACATATTAATTTGTTATCTAAATAAGATGTGAAAGAACTATTTCAACACAGGTGTATATAACACTGCAAAACCCTCTGGCCCGTATTCCGATATAGCGAGGTTTAACTTAACCCATGCAGATCTAAGTCATTGTTCTTTAGACTCTTGGTTTAACTTTTGAATAGCCCGGGTCTAAAGAACAATGACTTAGACCAGGGTTAAGTTAAACCTCGATATCGGAATACGGGCCAATGGAGTTAACCAAGGAAATTTTACATCTGGAATAACACCTCTTTGAAGTAGGTTCGATGCCGCGTCTTAATGAATGACAAAATTGCTGGCATAATAAGTGCTTCCTAAAACGCTTCATCAGGATGGAGAACAACCACTGAACCCATTGCTAGAATAACCATTATTCGTTAACCATAACGAAAGATTTATTGTGACGGTAATTATAATTTCTCAGGTTTTCGCTTAACAAGTATACCGCACATAAATATTAAGTGAAATTTGGTACCAGCGATCAGAATTTGCAAGAATTAAAAAAATGATTTCTACAAATGGGCATTAATGTGGTGCACGAATGGCCTTAAGGTCTTTGATAGAACAATATCTTAATCTATGAATATGAAAAATACAACGATCGGAAGTAATTGGAACACACTTGAATCTGTAGCAAAAAGAGTCCATGTGAATTACAGTTTCTTAGCTATATCTCAATAAATAATACACAGTGAGACTTGTAATTTAAGATTATGATCCAAAATTATTATTAATACAACTGCACATTCGTAACTTATGTGCACTTTTGCCTTAAATTTACTGCGCATCCTAAATTTTTAGATCGGTTGATATCTTAAAATCACTCCAGTCATATTTGGCGGCATCGAACCTCGGACATCAAAGGATCGCCCTATGTATTGTTCATCTTTTGAATTTGACCAGATGTTTCACATTCATGACTCTGAGCTGTTGCTTCATTCATGACACCTCCCTGAGTTAACTAATTCATTGCGCAATATCAGAAAGTATTCACTGTGAGCAGAATGGACAAATAAATAGCAGCTTCATTAAAGCCTTCACAATTGCTAAGTACACAAAAAATAGCTCCCCTGTTTATTCACTGAACAGATGCAACACCTGTTCGATATTTTTCCACAGCATAAAAGGGAAGCGTTTTTGTGTGCATCTATAGCTATTTTAAATGTTTCAATCGAATTTTTAACTTTGTCCAAATTATTGGTGTTTGATTAATACTTTGGTTTTTCTGTCTGAAATAATCCCATTCCGATTATACTTTCTGGTGTTTAACATACTGTATGACAGATTATAATATTTCTTCAGCACTTGTGTTGTTAGACCAATTCGGTTTAGGTGTTGATTTTTGTGATAATTTCTAACTGGGGGGGCTTCAGCTATGATTGTCTATAGACTATCTCCACACTAACATGGCAGCACACTTGGCTCAGAACTCAACCTATTGAATAGTACTTTTGTTCATCTATGNCGTACAGTGCTGAGAAGTCAAATTCGTGTACACTCAGACAATTTTAACCTTTTTATTACATGTGTAATTCATGAAGTTCATCACACAATGGACATAAAATCCGTGAAATGACGCACGTTGCTATGAGATGATATGATCAATAAATTCTAATCAGCTCTGAGATATAAGCAATGAATTGTCAATATAAAACGTTCCCTTTAGTTTTTGCAAAAGCTTTGTGCAAGGAGTGCTTTCGCCATGTAAATTTAAATATCAATTTAAAAAAAAAGAAAAAAAAAAGATCAACTGTATCGCAATTCAATATCTGTACGTTATTTATTGTAATCTGCCTACATAACACAATTGTATGTATTCACTCCGAGTACAAGGGGAAAAAAAGAAGAACTTCACAAAGTCAGCAACTTCTATCCAGGTATTCACAATAGCTAGAGGCGGGGAAAATATATATCCTTTCCTCTTATTTTGCAGAGAAATGTCGAACAAATGTCAAACACTGAATCGACAGTGACACTACTTTCTTCTGTGTGCATAAATGTATTATGGATATCCTAGATTGGAGTTGTTTATTTTTTTAAACCGTACGGCCAAAATAACCGTACGCCGTGTATTGAACTGTACGGATACCACAATAACAAGCCGGTCCGATTTGAATGGCATTACAAAGTAGCATTGAATTTGCATTCGACTTGATTTTTCGGAAATAGATTATATTGTGTTGTCTGAACTTCACCAAATATGCCAAATGATGATAAGCTATAACAAATCGTCCGTTTTGCACAAGGTGATCTAGCCAACGGGTATCGTTGCATGAAGACAATGAAACCCGACATAGCAACAATTCAAAGGATACTCTATTCAAATGTGGTTTAATTCTGTAGAAGAACATGTGGCAATGAAATAATAACTTCACAGTGATTATTTCGTGCATCAATTTCCTTTGGCTATCATCACCTTGTGAACACACGGACAAAATGCATGATTTAACTGCATTTACATTAAGAATATATATACATATATTGATTGGGGTTTTTTTATTCTAAATTTATGAATAGTCCAGGAGTGAATACATACTACAAAGATTGTTGTAACAAAGGGCCACTCCGGAGTCACATTGTGTGCAGCTTGCTCCTTCATCATAAGGCCTTGAACCAACATAATTCCCGCTGGAGGATGAAATTTGAAAGAGGGAAAATATTAGGAAATACTAGCACTTGATATATCTAATCCATTTTTTATTTTCATTTGTTGATTAATTTACTATCACTAGTTGAAGTAGTATTCTTACACTTCTGAAAAGAACTAGTTAGAAATGACCATAACGTAGTCACCTGGGACTAATTATAATCAAATTTTACTGTTGGGTTTGACTGAGTTTCGGTCATTTCCGACCGGAATTAGTTCACCGGTTGGCTTTTAGCTGACTACTCGTCTTGTTATATTTAACAAGAAAGTTTTAAGAGGTAATACTACTACTACTGCTACTACTACTACTACTACTACTACTACTACTACTACTACTACTATCACCACCACCACCACCATACTACTATTACTACTACTACTACTACTACTACTGCTGCTACTACTACTACTACTACTACTACACTACTACTACCACTACCACCACCACCACCACCACTACGACAACAACAACTACTACTACTACTTCTACCACTAACAGTTAGAAATAATAACCAACACGGTATAAACTATTTCCGAAAAGTTAACTAGAACGCAGACAATAGGTCCGTACACCGTGTATTCAACTGTGTGGACACAACAATGACAAGCTGGTACCGAATTCAATGGCATTACAAAGGAGCGTTGAAATTGCGTTCGACTTAACCTTTCGAAAATACTTTATATCGTGTTAACCAGAAATGATTTACTTGCACGCAAAAAATATTTTCTTTATTCTGCGATTACTTGTAATTAAACTGAATCATGCTCATCGATCTTGCATTGATTACTCACGCAGGTCCATAATTGCATGTGATGATGTAGACGTTGGTATAGTTAGAGGTATCGGATGTAGCAGTTTCACACAATGATATCCCACATCCTACTGCATACGTTGACGCCCAAACCACCTGAAAAAAGGAATAAATGTTTGTTCGTTATCCCTTAGGGTCGTTATTCATAATATCAAGATCCATTCAGATGACTCTACCTAGAAGTGTCGACTTCACTCGAAAAAAAAAGTTTTTTGTGTGACAAGCTGTTGTTCGAGGGAAGTAACATTTCACCACATACAGACATAGTTAATTTTTCACCGAAACAAAACTGTTCTTGGATTATCAACTGTTCACATCTAATGCAGATCTTTAGGCCTCCCAAATAATAGACTGCATTTGTTCATTTTTGCATCTTATATTTTCGATTACAATTTGCCATTTTCAGGTGTTCGTACATTCCCGTTGCTATAAACAAAGTCTCTGGCAAAATAGCCACATTTTTTTCGCTGTTTAAAAGTCCACTTTCGTCGTTTTCCATCAAATAAAAAAAAAAAAAAAAAAGAACATTATCAGGGTCATGTTTCATTTCTTTCGTCAGGTCTAATTCTACATTTACTTTAAATCATGCATAAAATATATCAGCGGATCTAAATGAATTAAATAAGAATAAATCATTTAACGTGCCCTGACAATGATTGCACATTAATCAATTTGGGTGAAATGTGGACGAAATTAATTTCCAGAAATATTGGAATATTTGGAGGGACTTAGAATTGATAGCTAAACCTGATATTGACTCTGACTTGCCTGTGTGTAATGTCCACAAACATGGCTGCATTCCATTGTATCGTAGTCATAATACCGATCCTCGTTATACCATGCCTGAACAGCACCAACACCATTGGGAGGTGTGTTCCCCGCAGTCCCTAACCAGAGATTCTGTCCCAGGGGGCTGAAGGGGGAGATGTTGTCGGGTTGGCCGTGCTCAAAGTAGCACATATCTGACCACTGCTGAGCCATGGTGGCTAGATCCTCGTCCCAACTCTGTTTAAAAAAATATTCCATAAAATTAACAACATAGTATATATAACTAAGGGGGTGTTGTTCAAAGGTTGCAATTGATCGCAAGTTGCAGTTGATCGGAACACGCCAATCAAAATCATTGTTTCATGCGCGTCTTGTTAAATGTGCATACCGTGCGCGAATGAAAATGCACGTTACAATTGACAAAGTTGCAGTTGATTTGCAGTTGATTTTGAGCAACACCTCCATAGACAATCAAATACAAGACAGTGAACAGTGTATAGCCCATTAGCACGGTATATTCTTCAATAATTCATCCGTGTTTTCAAGAAGTGACTGAAAGGAGAGATGTTGTCGGGTTGGCCGTTGGCGAAGTTGAACGTATCTGACCATGGTTGCAAGATCATTTATTTTCCTAGAAAAGTTCTTATTTATCTTCCCAACCCTGTTTAAAAAAATGTTTGTTTATTTGTTTGTACATTATTATTTCCATAACTCGATAACATATTGTATAACAAACACAATCAAAATACACAACTGAACAGCGTCTAGACCGTTGTCAGCGGTATATTCTGTAATAATTCATCCATGTTTTCGAGAAGTGACTGTAAGGAGAGAAATTGTCGGGTTGACCGTGGGCAAATTTGCACGTATCTGACCACTGCAAGATCATCGTCCCAACTCTGTTTTAAGAAAATGTTTGTTTGTTTGTTTGTTTGTTTGAACTTTGTTATTTCCATAAAATCAACAACAAAGTAAGAACAGGGACAATAAAAATATACAGGTGAACGGTGTCTAGCCCATTCAGCGGTATTTTCTTTAACAATTCATCCCACGTGTTTCAAGAAATGAAATGAAAGGGGAGATGTTGTTGGGTTGGCAGTGGGTGAAGTTGCACGAAACTGATCACTGTTGTGCCATGGTTGCAAGATCCTCATCCCAACTCTGTTTCAAGAAAATGTTTGTTTGTTTGTACTTTCTTATTTCCATAAAATCAACAACATGCTATAGAACAAAGACAATCAAAATGTTCAGGTGAACAGCATAATAATAATAATAATAATGAACGGCTTTTATATTGCGCTTATCAACTCTAAGAGTTCTCTAAGCGCTCTACAATTGCAGCATTATTACCCTGGCTTTAGCCCGGCAGCCACTTCATTAGCGCATTTGGTGTTTCAAGGAATAAATATTCTTGCCAGGTACCCATTCATCTCACCTGGGTTGAGTGCAGCACACTATGGGTAAATTTCTTGCTGAAGGAAAATTAACGCCCTGGGAGAGATTCGAACCACCAACCCTCTAGTTAAGAGGCGAGAGTCCGAACCACTACACCACGACGCTCCCAAAAATGAGCATATAGCTCATTTTAGCGGTGACGATGACGGGTGGAAAGAAATCCCGACATAGCAACTATAAAAGAGTATCATATTGGAATGCTTGCACGTTTCATATAAATTGAATGTCATGATAGTTTCAGCAACCGTTTAATTAGGTAACCATCACTTCGTGAAAGCATGAATGGATTTAACGCAATACTATCTACTTTTTAAATTTGTAAAGCCGGTATTGTAGACTTGAAGGGAAAATTGCAAATAAACCATGATAGATTGGAACAGACGTTTTCATTGGTATGATATTTGCTATCAATCTTCCTCATCGATGCCTCTGATTGTCTAATGAAAATCAATCGCGCTAAGGTTCCGGTCACATAGAAGCCCGAAACACGAGTCAACACGACTCTTTGTTCAGTTCACAGTTAGCTACCTGCGAAGAAAGAGTCGTGTTGAATCGTGTTGCTTCCGGGGCCCTATGTGACCGGGACATGACTTGAAGATCAATCGCGCCTCGATCTCACAACTTTCTGCTCATCTCCTATATCTTAACTATTGATGTTAACGCCCGGGTGCGAAAAACATCTACTATGTTTTGGCTAGTCTATATTTACTCTAGCACCTTAAGATTTATTGTGATTGGAACAAAACGGAGCTCTTTCAACAACCAGTTTAAATCCCAACTCGATGAGTGAGCAAACAAGCACTTGAGCTAAATTTACACCTCCGTAATTGATTTTCATTTGCTCTTAGCACCGGGCGAGACTTATCTTCAAGGTTCCGTGCTAATACACACCACTCGACATCGCGAGGTGAAAAGCCAAGTGGTGTAAAGGAAATACATGGTGTTACGTAAGAGCAAATGATAGTAGGCCTTGGGTACTTTGATACATCAATGTTCGGACACACCTAAAATTGCTTTGAAATAGTTAGTTTCTTGACAGATCACTTCAAAGGTGTCGCATAAAGCTCAGTTTAAAAGGATGTGGGATTATGTTTCCGGAGAGAGAACAAGAAGGTCGGGTCAGAGACTCAGATAAATGAGAAAGGGGGGTGTGGGGGGGGGGGGTACTCCATATGATGATATATGCCACCGAAAACTGTTGCGCTGTGAATCTTATTAATTTGTTCAATTCAATTGAAAATAACAATCAACTCGGTATAAACTACGTTAAATTAAGTGGGTCTTGGACAATAGATTCGTGTGCTGTGTTTTGAACTTTATACGGACACAACAATCATAAGCCGGTTCCGATTATTTCAATATTACAAAGGAGCATTGAATTGGTGTTCCGACTTCATTTTACAGAAATAGTGTATATCACGTTAATCATTTATTTCTTTCAACGACAAAAAGAAATCAATGATGTACAAACTAGTAATTTACAATCTCAAATCAAGTAATAGAATAATTGTGTAAATTAATATATTGTAGAATAAACATTTCTTTTTAAAGGGAGCAGATCCATAAGCAGATCTTATGTTGGATGCGCCTGTATATACGCACACAAAATAGAAAGCAATATGTACACAATTCAATTTTGAAAGCCAGTCAGCGGTAAAGCCTAAGGGCTCCCATATAAATAAGAATAAAAACAACGTGTAAAAACAACAACACGAAAATGCCCACTTATAAAAAAAATCAGTGGAAAATGATGTCCATGATAGAAATATAGCGTGATACTCATTCTAACAAAAGTAATCACTAAGAAAATGTTTAAGCAAAGTGTAAATGTTCAACTATATTTCTTGAGATAATATATGCTTTCAAATAAAATTCATGCATTGGTATTGAACGCCATTTCCTCAGCATCAAAAGTAAAATGTAACGAGTGTGTAGAAACAAATTTGATGGTAGAAAATTCGCCACGAAGTTGATATACCATCACGAAAATGCAAAGTTTATTATGCTTCAATGCAACCTTTAGGTATATGACTGCAAGCAACATATCGTTACTATGGTAACTACCAAAATATATGACGATTAAATGCGGTATGAATTTTACACCCAAATTTTCTGGCGACTCCGCTGCATCAAATATGCTGTAAGTAAAAAAAAAATAATTACAAAAAAAAAGTTGCTTACAAATAATTGTTTAGCCCATTCAGGACATGGATTATTTTACGACAAATTTAATCAAATATCCCTTTCCTAAATTGGCAACACCATGTCATCAAAACCTCATCGCAAAAAAGCACGTCAACAAGTAACAAGTTGCAAAATGCGTGGACAATAGTGGATTTTTAAAAAGATTATTGATATATTGCTGATCTGAGGATTTATGAAAATTATCACTATTTTTATTTAATAACTTTCTGCATCAAACGACAAATGGTGACCAAATTGTCATGGTAGTGAGATTTGGTGAAGATTGTTTTCTTCTCTTTCTTACTCATGAATCTGGTATAACTTTTAAAGCTCTGTATCAACAATTATCGAACCAAAACACAAAATGTGTTTAATCAATCTGAAAAAGATTAACATCTTTGACTGTCAATAATGAATGTCATTGTAACAATAACTATAATCTATATACTCCGATTGACACTTCACAGTGGAGATGACATATTTTCTTTAGACATGATCAAATAAATATCAAATAATCTAACAGTCTTCCAAACTGGGATTGAAACGAAACAACAAGCTTAAAAAACCGTTTGATTTTAGCAAGTGATGAATTGTTAGATAATCACTTTTGAAGTGATTATAAGAAGCAGCTGCTTGACTCCCACACAAACCTTCTACTTGTAAAAGCAAACGAATCTGTAAAAAAATTAATTATAAATAAAATTCATTTTTCGGATAACGCTATACCCAGTATCTTTGTTTGCTCGCTTCATTCGTTAATACATTGAGTATTAATTGTGGTTAAATCTTCGGCAAGATATATTTCGTTATACCCTCNAGATAATATATGCTTTCAAATAAAATTCATGCATTGGTATTGAACGCCATTTCCTCAGCATCAAAAGTAAAATGTAACGAGTGTGTAGAAACAAATTTGGTGGTAGAAAATTCGCCAAGAAGTTGATATACCATCACGAAAATGCAAAGTTTATTATGCTTCTATATTAGTAACTACCAAAATATATGACGATTAAATGCGGTATGAAATTTACAGTCAAATTTTCTGGCGACTCTGTTTCATCAAATATGCTGAAAGTAAAAAAAAAAAGTTGCTTAAAAAGTATTGTTTAACCCATTCAGGACATGGATTATTTTACGACAAATTTAATCAAATATCCCTTTCCTAAATTGGCAACACCATTAGACCATGTCACCAAAACTTCATCGCAAAAAAGCACGTCCATAAGTAACAAGTTGCAAAATGCGTGGACAATAGTGGATTTTTAAAAAGATTATTGATGTATTGCTGATTTGAGGATTTATGAAAAGTATCACTATTTTCATTTAATAACTTTCTGCATCAAACGCGGATTGGTGACCAAATTGTCATGGTAGTGAGATTTGGTGAAGATTGTTTTCTTCTCTTTCTTACTCATGAATCTGGTATAACTTTTAAAGCTCTATATCAAAAGTTATCGAATTAAAACAAAAAATGTGGTTAATCAATCTGAACAGATTAAAAGTTTTGACAGTCAATAAGGAATGTCATTGTAACAATAACTACAATCTATATACTCCGATTGACACTTCACAGTGGAGATGACATATTTTCTTTAGACATGATCAAATAAATATCAAATAATCTAACAGTCTTCCAAACTGGGATTGAAACGAAACAACAAGCTTAAAAAACCGTTTGATTTTAGCAAGTGATGAATTGTTAGATAATCACTTTTGAAGTGATTATAAGAAGCAGCTGCTTGACTCCCACACAAATCTTCTACTTGTAAAAGCAAACGAATCTGTAAAAAAATTAATTATAAATAAAATTCATTTTTCGGATAACGCTATACCCAGTATCTTTGTTTGCTCGCTTCATTCGTTAATACATTGAGTATTAATTGTGGTTAAATCTTCGGCAAGATATATTTCGTTATACCCTCATAAAGAAAAATGCATACTGCATACTGCATTTTTAAAAGGGATACTTGAAAGAGCTTATATTTTTACTTCCCGTATTCTAAAGGTTTCAGTGTTCTAAATTGGTTCTAAATTACCCTTTACAACTACTTTGTAATATTTTTTAACCTTTTAAATTTTGTAAAGTTCTTTATAGAACCGATTCTGGTGGTTTGCATTTGGAGCCTTTTCCAAAGAGTGTATAACTTTTTGTTATCTCTAATAGACTATTTAATCATTGTTTTGATTTCAGATGTGAGATAAAAAACATGATAGTTTTGTGATAATAATTCTGCCTACAAGCTTTCTTCAAGTTTGCCGTTTATGAAAATCAGCAGAGCGCTCGCCTCACAAGCAGGAGGTCCAGGATTCGAGTCCCGGTCGCGTCATAGATGGGACCAGAATTACTATTACCCAGTTTTGCGTTCAACAAGAAAGTGATAGACTATTTCATGCCAAACTTACGCTGTTCAACGGCTGCCGGGACCCACGATTTTAATGGTCAAAAATTTATTTTATCTGCCATTCAATAAGATTTGGAGTTGACTTAATTAACACATTACTAGTTAATCATTTATTATCATTAGTAATTGTCATTTATCTTTTCACTGAAAACAAATTTATTGGCTTTAAATAATTTATTATTTTAAACAGTTTTCTCTCAATGAATATTCTTACCATTAACTCCATATTGGAGGCCTCTGGAGAAACCTGACCTCTTAATTCGTTATGCTTATCGACGAGGGCCACCATCTCGTCCGAAGTGAACTCCGTCGACCTGCGAAACCGATGTCGAGTACGACTTTGAGAATCCATCTCACTTCTTTTAATTCGACGTCGAGACATTGAAGCCCTGTCATCATCCTGATGTTGATCATCGACGATCTCAAGACGACGTCGGGTCTCTCCGTGGTCGTTTGTGTCGAACATCGGTAATCCATCTCGGGCTGGATACACAGACGGACCAAGGATGTAATTTTGTTCGTTGTCAGTATCCAGACAGTTAACTGACAAAATGATTATTCCTAACACAAATATCACTTTTTGTGCGAATTCGTACATATCTAGTCGTCGATTATATCTACATCTTCGCAGAATTGTCGATCCTCTGGTAATAATTCGTGATGAATAGCGGGTATAAATCCAAGCGTCTCTTCTCGCTTCATCTGATCTAATTAAAAATCGAAGAGGGCCTTTTCCCTTTGATATGGTTAATCAATTTCTCAGGCAGGTTTGAATGATTCGAGAGTAGAATGGTCAATACTTTACAAAGGGGGTACATGTCAGTCGAGATTTGAAATGTTTGCCGAGACTACAGGCATTTTGTCCGGTAACAATGGGATGACAAACTTTATCTGAACACATGAAGTCATTGAAGTGTTCTTATTCGTCGCCAACAGCAGCATGAAACCCGTTAGATCATGTATATTAGGGTCGAATTGCCGAACAGATCACCGAACAGATCTACTCAATTAACTCATTATTTTAAAAACTGTTACAACTGCCCCCCCCCCCAACAAAAATACAAACATTCGCTCATCGTGGGGGACTATAGGGGCTCGATCCACCGAGTCAAAGTTAGGGGCACCAAACAAGACAGAAAATGTTGATTGGGGCGCAACATTTGAGATTATGATCACTGGTGAAAACTCCATGGATGCACTTATGAACATTTTCATGTTTTGTATCGCATATTAATTGTTTATCCCATTTTTTCATAACCTGTCCAATTTACATTCTTTAGTCAAATACTTTTGCATTTCCTCCTTCAAGAAGTATTACTCAACCCTGAGCGGTTGCACCCGATTTTGTTTTACTATATGTGAAACAAAGTGGTATAGGCTTTTCTCTTAGTTCAATCACAAACTATTTTTGTGTTTTCTTTCATAAAGTGTTGTCTAATGAGTATTTTTAGCACTCCTTAAACAAAACCCAAAATAAACTTATGGTTTGCTTAACTGACTTTTAATATTCAATAGACGTTTTTCCCCCATTACTATGCTTATCTCTTCCTGTTTAATGACCTTTTAAAAATTAATAAACCTCAAGTTATACAATGCGACATTAACAAAATTATATGATCGATGCACGCATATTATTGCAATATAAGAAGATGAAGTAATATAATTAAGTTTACATCTGTGTTCTTGTCTACATTTGAACTTATGATTCTATCACCGTAACTTACGAATATTAAAAAAAATAAATTTACAAATAGAAATGATAATAAATGTGTAAAATCGACATCGCCTCTATTTGTGAAACATGTATCTTGTAGGTCCCTTATTACACTTTTCATTTCATCGGGTCTTTTTCAATGTATATGTTTCGTTAATATATTGCGTTCAATAGATATCCTCTGTCCTTCTTGCTTATTTCTCAAAAGCAGGATGGTTGCTATTGCGATTAATGTTGTGTATTTCCATATCAGGACTATGATGTAAAACAGTTTTAACTGATCTTGTCATCCTGTATAAATATGTTGAATGAATTTTTAAAAGATAGATAAATAAATTAAATTCGGCATTTTATTGACGCTAAGCGTCTTGCATACGACGAGGACATTTGATTGATCGCGATCACATTCTGACTTGCCGCCATATTTGCTCGGTCCACATGTTGAAATAAAGGAAGATGAAGTAGTATAATTGAGTTTACTTTTATTTTCATAGTTTACTTTTGAATTTATAATCTTATCATAATTCATGAGTAGTAAATCTCGAGTATATGAAGGTAAAAAAATACTAGGAACACAATATAATCTATCTCCGTAAAATTAAATGGAATGCCAATTCAACGGTCCTTTGTAATGCTATTCAAATCAGAACCGGTATATGGTTGTTGCGTTCACACAGTTCAATACGCGGCCTACGGCTCTATTGTCCGTGCCCCACTTTATTTTGCGGAAATATTTTATATCGTGTTTAGGGTCAACCTCGCCTCTATTTGTGAAACATTTGTATCTTGTAGGTCTCTCATCCCACTCTTTATTCCATCGTTTTCTTGTTTCGTTAATTTATTGCGTTACATAGAGATTCTCTTTTCTTCTTGTTTATTTCTCAATAGCAGGATGGTTGCTGCAGTAAATTCGGCATTTTCTTGACGCTTGGCGTCTTGCAGACGACAGGACGTTTGATTGATCGCGATCGCATTCTGACTTGCCGCCATCTACGGTAAAAACAAGAAATCAAGAATTTGTTATCGTGCGATTCGAGGAAAGTTCTGGACGTGATTTACAAGCTTTTTCTTTGAAATCTGATTGACATGACATCCTTGGATTATGCATGTAAGTTTTGTACAGGTTTAATAGTCCTTTGTATGTTTTGGTGAGCATATGATTTTATTATTCCTTTGTATTTCAAGCGAAAGTGTTTGTAAAATTTTAGCTGGAGTGAAGCGAGAAAGGGAACCTAACCCAGGCCGGCGGTCGCGGGCTAGATTTGGTCAGGCCCCAACCTATGGCTTGGGACCGGGTGACTTCAATTCAAGTTTGGTGTTGGTGTTGAGAGAGCAAAACGGCCTGTGTCTGAACCGAGTTCCAAAACCAAGTTCCGATTTCAGAAGTAATACGATCAATGTATCGATTCCTCAACACCAGCCTAGGCTAGTGACATGAAAAATCTCTCTCACGAATGTCTCGCGAAAAGCTTGGTTGAGTTGACGCCGATAACATAATTAAAAAAATTTTCAGTCCAAAATTCTCTAATGACTGTCTAATTAATGGGTTTTCGGCATTCTCGTGAAATAGTCCACCCTTCCATAGACTTGCGTTCATTTAGTCAGCGATGGTGCCTTTGGTGGATTCATTGAATCTCCATAGACTTTGTATGGTGCTGTCACGTTAATTCGCGCATCATATTAATAATAATAATAATAATAAGCCACATTTGTATAGCGCCATATGCCAATGCTTCTAGGCGCTTTACAAGATATTAATTCGTACATCTTATGAATCTCTACAAAATCGATGAAATATTGCAAATCTGACATCACCATCGTAAAGAGCGTTGTTTATTTGCCTAAATTGGAAATTTTCTTAGCAAAAGGACCCAAAACAATGAAAATATTGCCAAAAAGATCGGCAGATTTGCTTAAATTTGCAGAAAAACACGGGTCTCGCAACACTGAAGTGAAACCTTCCTATTTTCAGACAGAAATCATCAAATTTGTAAGTAAGCAGATGTACCATTCGATTCCTTGATATTTTGTGGTCAAGCTACTGTAAATTTTGCATCTTAGATGGAAGCAATTTTATGGTAAATCTTGTTCAAAACGGGGCCTACGAATTAATATGACACAATTTGTTGACAATTCTCGCCATTTTCCAGCATGGAGCGATGCGATCGTTTCGTCAATCGAATTTTGATATCGCGATATCTCCCTGATTCTTTCGTGGATTAATTTTATTTTTGGAAATATTTGAAGCCTGAAATATCTAGTTTCATTTCGTGCCAAGATTTAAAAAAATAATTTTGTATTTTAGGAGATATATTGTGCTAAGTACCACAGTCCAAAAATGCTCTAGAAAAAGGATACGAATTAATGTGACCCCATCATACACAAAACAGACGTGCGCGGGAGTCTAGAGAGGTGGCTTATTTCACGAGATGGCCGGGTTTTCCAAACCACCCACATTGTGTATGATGGAAATCTATAAAGGCACGCATCTTATTTCTGAGCAAATATCACACTGTAAAATATATCATTCAATCACTGAATTTGGTATCACTCGAAGGAGAATATTCTGAAGATTATGGAGATATAAATATTGAACAGAAAAAATCACAAAAATCGTCTACGTCCGAGGAACAGTTTCCGGCAACGTCTTTCAAACTGTATTAGTTTTTGGAACACATTTAAAGGCACGCACTGCTCTTTTGCCGATTAAATAAACGATAATTATCAACTTTTATTGCTATATTTTCGACTTCCTAATGTCATAAAAATTCTCGAGATTAATATGAAATAGTAAAAAATCATTGGTATTAAAGAAAACTAACGATTTTGTGCCCAATTCTTGACTGCATTAGCAAAAAATTACGTTTGCAAAGGCTTCCTTAGTCCCATGCATAGACAAGCCTCAGAGTTTTTCTAGCGCGTATTTGCCATAGATAAAACGCGCATTTTGAATGCATGCCTTTTTATTACGCGTGCCTTTATATGAGCGGACCATAATAATTGTTAAAATCCAGAAGTAAAAATATTGCCTTCCAAGGCCAAGATTGAGAATGTGGTTTTTACTTACTTTTTATGCCTCCGCCACCGTAAGGTGGTGCCGGAGGCATTATGTTTTCGGGTTGTCCTTGCGTCCGTGCAGACCTTGTTACCGCGATAAGTTCAGAACTGCTGGACGGATTTTGACCAAACTTGGCTCAAGTATGTATAACCATGTGAGGATGAACTGATTAGATTTTGGGGTCGGTGGGTCAAAGGTCAAAGGTCACAGGGCCAAAAAACTTGTAAAAAATCACCCAAAATAGCTTGTTACTGCAATAAGTTCAGAACTTCTCTACAGATTTTGACCAAACTTGGCTCAAGTATGTATAACCATGTGAGGATGAACTGATTAGATTTTGGGTTCAGTGGGTCAAAGGTCAAAGGTCACATGGTCAAAAAACTTGTAAAAAATCACCCAAAATAGCTTGTTACTGCAATAAGTTCAGAACTTCTCTACAGATTTTGACCAAACTTGGCTCAAGTATGTATAACCATGTGAGGAAGAACTGATGAGATTTTGGGTTAATGAGGTCAAAGGTGGCAGTGCCCAAAATTTGTAAAATGTATTTGATTTCTGATGGCATGGAACATGCCGTACATACCTTTCTGATTGCGTGATGGCGGAGGCATAAATTTTTACCGTGCGTGGTCGAGGATTCATCTAGTTTAGTTTTTATACGCAAATATCGGCAAACCCGAAGAATAGCCTAACTAGTGACCAGATGTGAGTGATGTTTCAATTTGTGTACAATCCTATGGAAGCGTGCGGTAGTGCGTCAGCGATGATTTTTGCACCAGATTCGACAAACAAGCATTTGTAAAGTTTGCTCAAATTTACACTTTTTAACACCAAAATCGATTGAATTTTCAAAAAATTTCATGAAATATGGAAGGAGGGGAAAGAAAATAACATTTAAAACCATTATTGTGTTTATAGAATGTAAGAAAAAGTTGCATTTGGACTTGTTTTATGGATGGTTACCTGTGTGTATTTTTTTATTTCTGCCACCGATGTTAACAATTTTTACATGGCGCGCGCACTCAATCTAGTCGCTATTCTCCGGGTCTGCCCAAATTTCACTGTAACAACTAACGTTAAAGTGAATTTTAACCGCTGATATGTCATGAGTTGTAGCGAAACTGCTCCTGTTCTGTGAGTAGAGAACAAGTGCAATGATTTCAACACCAATACCGAATTTTCTGTCTCAATTTTCCAATCCCCTGGGGTTGTTGTGGAAGAACGGGAAAATTGCACGTAAATCGTCAACACTGACCGTGATCCTTTGTTCAGCAGACGACATTCAACACTAATTACCGTATTTGCTTCGGTACCGTAACTGGCCCAGCAGGTGTTACCGGCACCCAAGCTTCATGTCGTTTGTCTATGGTTTGGCGTGCACTAAAGTTAATGAGCGCACAGTACGCTTCAACACAATCCCTATTGAGACTCAAATTACTAGGCAGGGCATGCAGGGTGCCTGGTACTCCTGCCCCATGTCGATTTTGGATCAACGATCGCTCTGCAAATATATACGGGCGCACTTCATTAGGTTATGCACATCAATTAAAAGCCCAGAATTTCTGCTTAATAATAACCATAAAATAAACTTGAAATATTAGATTTTGTGGTTGTGAAAGAGCAAAACTGCTTAAGGGGCCAGACACTGACCAGTACAGAAATTGTTAGAATCTTGCGAGGTCGACCCCAACACCGACAGACTTCAAGTTTGGCGTTGGTTTTGCTGCAACACCAATACTAGCATTCAACACTGTACTGGAAGTCACCCCATGAACCTCACGAAAAAGCCGGACAAGATGTGCCTTTACGGTTAATCATATCAGGGAGCATTATGGGTAGTTTTCCTAGTTTGATGGAACTCTATAAAGGCATGCACCTTAGTTCTGAGCGAATATGAAACAATAAAAACTATCATTTAATCACAGAATCTGGGATCACTTGATGGAGAATATTCTGAAGATTATTGAGATATTTTTAGCAGAAATTAGTACAAAAATTATCTGTGAGAAACAGTTTCCGACAATGTCTTGCAAACTGCAGTAGTTTTTGGAACACATTTAAAGGCAAGCACTGCTCGTTGGTGAGCAAATGAAGGACAATAATAAACTTTTATTGCTCTATTTTCTACTTCCAAAGACAAAATTGTATAATATGGACATTTTGATTCTGCATGCATTCGGAATGAATTTTGTTGATTATTGTCTACTTTTCTAGAAAAAGAAGAAAATGTGAAATTCTGTGTACAAAGTGAATGGAGATTTCTCCATGTTTGCAGCCTTTTTGTGCCTGTACGTTGCCAATGTAAGGAACCCATGAGAGGTTTAAATCAAAACTTTGAAAATTCATAACATCTGAATGGATTGTTGGATTTTGCTCAAATTTTCATGTGCAGCTTGATCATTGTATTTTTCTTCATCCACTGAGAGTGCATCAATCTCTGGGTGAAGTTCCCCTTTAAGCACCCATTGATATGTGCACATGTCTCTTTGAATCCTTCCCGAGCATAACTATAGAACATGACTCAAATATGAACCAAAGAATGACTCGTCGCAATTTTGACTTTTCACGATTTTAGATTGGGCTGTGCAATGTTACAATTTATTATCCCTACAGAGAATCTCTATAGCCCAAACATGAGTTATTTTGGTCAAGACTAATATTTGGCAACTTTGGCATTTCTGCGGAATCTCCGGGATTTGATGCATGCAACACAGAATAAGATGGTGTTGTTCAAAATTTGGAATTGATCGCAAGTTGCAGTTGATTGAAACGTGCCAATCAAAATCATTGTTACATGTACATCCGCGGCTTGTTAAATGCGCATACTGTGCGTGAATGAAAATGCGCGTTACAATTTGCAAAGCTGCAGTTGATTTTGAACAACACCCCGTAAAGTCACAATGACATAAACAGTGATGTCATGATCATGGTCCTTAATAGTCCAGTACTGATGGTAGGGCTAAATTGCAATTTATCCCGATTGTTAATAGGAGACCAAGGATTTTTTTTTTGTGCGTGAGAAGATGTTATTAGTCCTGAATGCAGAGTGCAAATGGTCATGATGGTAAAGTCCTTGTTCACCTGTCTTTTGTAACTCACGTAATTTAGTAGCATGGTTGTAGTTTGAAATGCAAAACTGGAATCAGATTGAATCAATTTTGTATTCTTTTTTCCAATTTGGTACAGTTTTGCTCTTAACCTGGGAGTTTTGTACATGGCACTACTGATGATTCAGGCCCGCTTGTGTACCTGACCAGCGTTTAGGAATTATGTCTTTCGTTCACAATGAAAAACACTAAATTGTACTTTTTAAGATATACTCAAAGAGCTTTATATATTCACACTAGATGGTGCGCCCCCAAATTGATGAGACAAGTCGAAAGGGCTGTCCGCGGCCATAATCCGGTGAAGAAACATGCATTTTCCCCGGATTAGTAGTGCTATGCAATGGGAAGAGCTCGAGAAATCACCGTTTTCTTAGTCTAGAAACTTCCAACACCTCGACTTACCCCATCAGTCCTTCAATGTTTTACCTCTAACATATCGCAATGCCCGGTCCGTGAACAAATATTTTGTTGCCAGCCTGTTTCTAAAGGGCAGGCGCCCCTAAACCCCCCTCGACGGATGGTTGATAGGTTTTTTTTTCAGACCATCGTGGGAATAGAGCATATTGCTTGCCAGAAAATGTTCCAAGTGGACGTATAGTAAACGTATACAATAGATGACAGTCAACAGTAGCTTAATACATGGCTGACGCCCCCTCCAACAAAAAAACACGATAATTAGAAAAAATAAGAAAAAAAGGGTCTTTTCGTCCCTAAATTCTGTCCTTTCAGCTTAATAATGGATTAAAATATGTCACAGGAGGTCTGTTAAGGGGTTGATCCCATAGACTTGAAAATTGACAGTCTTGTATTTACGGAAATACATGTACAAAAGAAAGGTGAAAATCTGAATTCTCTCGACCAATGGACTAAGATTTGATAAACATTTGCCATATACATGTATGTGTATATTAAACATAATTATAAACAGCTAACATCCCGTGATAGCTGAAAAGGGCTTGGCACCCCTGAGATTAATTTTAAAAATATATTAATTTAATATAATTAATATTATTAATTTAAAAGTATATGTAAAATGAGTTGCCATTAGAGACTTATGTGGATTAACATTCCACAAAATAATACATTTTGACACTAAAAAAATGCAGAAAGGGTTAAAGCGCACATCAATCATTTTAAAAGGAGCCCCCTCCCAAATTTTTGGGAAAATCCATTTTCTTGCCCCATTGATCCCAATTTTCCAGTAATTGCCCATATGCATGTGCAATAACCGTTTATAAAAGCTAAGAGTCCACAATGGTTGGGAAATTGGCTGATAATCCTCTAAAATGAAAAATAAATGAATGAAAGGGGCCCTGGCCCCCCTAAAATGAACACGTTTGTCCAAATAGGTCGAAATTTGTCATAAAAATGCTCTTTTGATAGATATTTCGTAACTATGAGGTTTAAGTTCTAAATGTTTTCGGAAAGGGTGTAAAAAAGCCCCTGAAATATTCAAATGAGCCCCCTCCCACGTACGTATTAGCAAATGCAGGTACATGCGAGTTCATCACCGGATTAAGATGGTGCCGCGCGTGTCAAAACTATCACAGCCACTTTGCGCGTGCATCAATGCGTAGTGAACGCTCTAAGAAAATATAAAGCTCTTTGGTTATAATTACTTACACATTCATATTTCTATTTTAAAGGGGAATTTCACCCAGACAATAATGTACGGTCAGTAAATGAAGAAAAATCAGATGAACAAACTGAAAATTTGAGCAAAATCGGATAATCCATTCAAAAGTTATGAATTTTCAAAGTTATAATTTCCACCTGTGCTGGGCATCCTAGAATTGGCAACGTATAGCCAATTAGCATAATCTGTGATGTCATACATGGAGAACTCCTCATTCACTTTGTATATAAATTTATTGAAAATGGATCAATATCATATTTGAAATGAGGAATCAACACCGATCTTTCTGGAATGCTTGCAGAATTGATGTGGCTATAATATATTTAACTGAAAAAACTTTTGTCTACTTTTCGGGAAAAAGAGGAAAATGTGAAATTTTGTGTACAAAGTGAATGGAGAGTTCTCCATGTTGGCAGCCATTTTTTGCCTGTTCGTTTGCCAATTTAAGGAGCCCATGAGGGGTGTAAGTCAAAACTTTGAAAATTCATAACTTTTGAATGGATTATCCGATTTTGCTCAAATTTTCACTGTTTGTTCATCTTATTTTTCTTCATTTAATGATAGCAATTTAATATCTGAGTGTAGTTCCCCTTTAAATCATCATTTTTTGCACATTCAAAACAGTGGTATGATTGAATCATCAGGAAACGTTTATTTTTAACAGATCTACCGAATGGTTGGGGAGGGGGTCTTTTGTCGAGTGTTAGCTGCCACCTGTCTATAGTGGCCACCTAGACTGATTTCATCAAGATGAAACATGTGTACCTGTCTATAAAGTTCACCTGGCTGTCTGCAGTGTCCACATTTTCTGTTTCCCTTGGATGGCCAATATAGACAGGTTTGACTGTATAAGATTGATAACTGATCGCACAATGGAATTGAAAGGAGCAAAGACGTTTGTGAAACCGGGTCTGTTTTCTAGAATTGTACTTTCGTTCGTTGACCTCGTAATGCTGGCACTGTTTACTGCCTGAGTAGAATGAAGTTGTAGAATCATGCATCTCCTTTATTGAGAAAGGTCAAGGTCTTTTCAAAATGCATTTTTTACCTAAATATTGCTCTGTACTTTTAATGATCGAGAGATCTTTGCAACGAGCTGTAAAGGCGGTTGTCTGTCATTCATTGAATTTAGAAAAGTTGTAATTTTGTTATGATTATTAATATTGCTGATATTAAAACGGCTATTCATTGGGACTTTGGTAGACTATGTTGAAATGTGAAAATTGCAAATATTGTGTACACTTGATAGAGTTGTACCTGCGTTTGTGTTTTCATTAGAATACATGCTTTTTATGCAGTTCCGGTGAGAGCATACATGTACATGTACTTCTATTAAAAAGTAAAGAATGTTCAATTCATTCTTTGAGAGGGAAATGAGGGCATACTTGGTCAAATTCACAACTATCTTATTCCGGGGTTTATATCTGTATTAACAATCCTATTGTTTGGAGCTGAATAGTGTTAAAATGGAACACTTTAACTGTTTTGTGTGCAATGTGTTTTGTATCGTATTAATTTGAAATCATTGGGAAATGACTTCGATCCATCAAGTTGATTGATCTATTTTTATTTGTTGGGTATAATAAATAGGATTTTGTTTAATGCTGAATGTCTTATGCTCAAATCAGAAAAGGGAAAGTCGGGGGGGGGGGAAGGGAGACAAACAATTATTTAGAAATAGACAATAATAAAATAGAACATTTTGAACATTTTTCAAGTCTCCTCGTTTTGGTTTTGTGATAAAGTTTTTAATCTTTAGCAAAATAAAGAATCAGTAAAATCAAATCCCAATTTGCTGTCTATTCAAAAGATTCACTGGCACCAAGTTTTAAATTTTGGCTAAATATAATCTTGCCACGTAATAATTAAAAAAAATTGTTTATCTGAGGATATAGTAGCGATGTTTAACACGTAGGAAGTCATTCACAGTAATTCTCTATACCGTACATGTACTTGTACGTGAATATAAACTTCATGAATACGACACCAAGTTTAACTTGCATGACTTTTTTGCCCCTTCGATAACCGTCAGCAAATATTTCCAGTTGGCCTCACACGGCACTGTCTTCCTGTTTGCATGGTGTGGTTTGAATGCAGGGCAGACAGGCTTGCACTGTACACAGTATAATGGGAAACATAGCCGTGCCTGGTTGTGTGCAGTAACGTATGGGGAAATTGTGCAGTGAGTGTAGGTCACGGCACGTCTAGGCTTCGCCTCATTGGCTAGCTGTCTCTGCCAGTCTAACGAGCATGCGTCTCTCTCATGACAAGTCTGGAGTGGAGTTACACCGTGAGGCGATTCCACTTCGGTTGAGGGGGAGCTGCGGGTTTGTTGTCGGAGGGTTGATTCCGGCGTGCTAAAAGTTAAAGATGCCCTTTTCAGCATGAATATCTGTGACACGTGAACACTTGACATCGTTAACGTGTATACATATTGTAGAACGTCCTCAATGAATTTTAATTTTTATAAAATAATAGGCATTTTCAATATAATGGAGTTTTGAAAGGAATTAAGCATGAAAGAAGTACAAATGAGCTACTTTCACAATTCTTTCATTAAGAAATTGTTATGCATATGCGTGGATATGTTGCACTGAGAATATTTCATATATATATGTAGTATTTTGCAAAATGATTGACTTTTTTTCTTTAACAAAACAAACAAAATTCTCATACTGGATCGGGTTTACTTTGTTTTAATCTCAAATAACCTTGAGGTGATACATAAGTCACATAATGATTAATTATGAATACATGTATGTAAATATTAATTTCATGAATAATGAAGAAATTCAATATTATTTGCTGCTAGACTTCTTCGTGTAGACTTGGTCCCAAACCCCGGTCTCATCTTCATTGTTAAACTAGTTTTGTGGACACCAGTTTAATGTGTAATGTGAATGCTAAAATTTGTCTTGAAAGCAATCCCAAGAGCCTGTATGTGTCTTCAGCATTAATTCCCCACCCCTATCGAAATCAGTTTTATAGTACGTGTGAATGCCGGTTATGGTCATGAAAGGAGCTTTATATTTCCCCTTTAAACAAATCTCGAAATCAACCTCATGATAAAGTTTTTCATGCCTGCAAACCAGTTCAATGGTTTATATAAATATGAACATTAGTTATTTTCTTAACCGGTATTAAATGGATGCTATCTGGAAGTACTTCTAGCTGAACTTGAAGCTAATCCAGTTCAAACGGGGGTGGCTCACACGCAAGCAACAGCGGAAATTGATATACTGCGTGCAATGCAGTTGATCCGGCATCCATGCAGGGCCACTTTGCTTGAACTAGACTTTGTAGGATAGCAAATTTAAATATTCTTTAATTGGCTGTTGTAATCAGATTATGAAACAAGTTTTAATGAAGCCACTTTTTAATATGAAAAGAACATATGAACAGGGTCTAGACCTTTTAAACAGTTAAACAGGCTTTGAAATCTGTTCCGTGTAACCATTTTATGTCATGTAGTGAGATGACTGCACAAATAAGAACGTTTTAATTCATTAGTGCTCATTGTCTAAAACAAATTTTCTTTTTGTGTTGAACATTGAAAAAGGGGGGATTAATAAGATATGATAAACTGCTTGTCGAGGGGTGCATGATATACATCATATCACATGACACAACGCTACCAATTGGCATGACATACAACTGTTGAGTTTTAATGATGAAATATTCATCTAATTCTTATTTATGGTTCGATTTGCTTCAAACATTTTTTATTCTGCATGCATGATCTTTTCTGCTATTAATCAATACAAGATTTTTCTTGTGCAGACCCAGTTTTTAACTTGCCTTTCCGGATTATAAGTCATGCATATTTGCATACATTCTCAGCTCTTGTTTTTTTTCTTAAATTGCCATACCATTGTAGATTTCAATGTCATATTAATCTGTTAGGGTATAACTCGGTGGCATAATCATGCAGGAGTATTTATCTACTATAGTAGTGAGCATCATTCTGACATGGTGGAACATTTATGAATTACAAATACCCGTATGTCATAGTATCAAACAAATTTGATGAGTTTATCAAAATAATGATAATTGATTTTTACAAAACGAAACTAATTCAATGAATAATAGAAACTTATGGAATTCAGAAATAATTTGGAAACATAAGTTTTAGGCATTCAAAAATTATTTGTATACCGTATAGCGGGATATTTTCATGGGGCAAATTTTTTGCTGTTTGCTAATTAATGAACATATTATGCTTCTCTTTCTGAGGTACAGAAAGCGACAAATGCTTCCAAAATTTGTTTAAATACCTTCAAATTAATTAAAACAGTGTGTAGGTATTTACATGTAGTGCACATAATGTTATTTTATGTACAGCAGAAAATTCTACTGAATGACAAATTACTGTCACAAGAAACATTTTCCCGGAGATGTCTTGTGAGCAGAGGTAACTTTTTTGCTTCATCATGTAGGCAAACACTGTGCCGGATTATGTAAGGAAACTGTAGGGATCATTTCTGGTCCACTTTACCACGAAAGTGAAAAAAATTAAACCTACAATTACTCCTTGGATAGTTCTGTGACTTATGCATACATGTGTGCTTCATTTGTAGTGCGAAAGATGATACAAATATATGATTTTTTAATCCTAAATTCAAAGGCATGATTCTCATAAAAATCCAAATTAAATGTTTAAACACGTTATTAAGAATGTGTGTACAATTTAAGAGATGTAATTTTGATATGTTTGAACCTAATGATGGATAGTAGCGGCAGTTTTTTACCAGGATGGTAGACAGAAGTTCCACATTCTGGTTGGGCTTGTACACCGGCAGATATTATTCTGTAGGTACGTGTAACTCGATTCCATAATGATAAGGTCAGCCCGGCCACGCTTGATTATAGAAATACATACGTCAATTGTTCATCAAAAGTACAGTCTTCTTTTTAAGGGTTATGTACACTCGACATGCCCCGCATATTACATGAAGTAAACATCTCCTTTTCCAGTCACGTTTGTATTTTTTCAGAACTAATCCGTAAATACGATGATAATTATGCAACAGAATCGTACACAGAATTTCACATTTTCTTCTTTTTCTCGAAAAATAGACAAAATTGTACTTTTCTCTTCAAGTATGATATGGACATTTTGATTATGCATGCATTTGGGAATGAATTTTGTAGATTTATTGTCTACTTTTCGAGAAAAAGAAGAAAATGTGAATTCCTGTGCACAAAGTGAATGGAGAGTTCTCCATGTTGGCAGCCATTTTGTGCCTGTACGTTGCCAATTTAAGGAGCCCATGAGGGATTTAAATCAAAACTTTGACAATTCATAACTTTTGAATGGATTGTCGGATTTTGCTCAAATTTTCACAGTTTGATCATAGTATATTTCTCTATCCATTGAGAGCACATTAATGTCTTGGTGAAGTTCCCCTTTAAAGACATTGTCACACATTGCAGTTGCACAATTTAAAAAATTCTCAAACCAAGCTGTCTGTCCTATCTAAATATATTCAGATAGATGAAAAATCAACAGAGGATCCAAAAATAAAGAAAATTATTCATGCACTATCAAGATATCTATGTACATTGAATTCAAGCGTCAGGATTACGCATTAATTCCTGTACAAAGCCTATGGAGGCGACGTTTTAGATTTTCGCTTGTTTCAAGCACTAAACGTTGATTTTAAACCCTAATATTTTCCCAGTTTAGTTTATATGCACCATCAACCTTTCAGATAACCTCTAGGATCTGGCAGTTGAGAATTTTTTAAATGAAAACAATGTTAAATAATGGCTTTAATTGTGTTAGCAATCTTTGTGGAATTCATATGTGTCTGTGATACCTGCAGTAATCAATACATTCAAACCTGTCTACAGAAAAGGAAGCCACTACAGAAGTCAACCTCTGTAGACAGATTTCAGCAAAATCTGGTGGTCACTATAGACAGGTCGCTACTATTTAGAAAGGCATGGCTGTATCCGTTTTTTGAAATGTGTATCATCTGATATGGTACAGAAAGCACAACAAAAGGAAAGTTTTTGTGTATTTTGAACAATTTTCTTTCTGTTACAATTATTACAAATTTGTCAAGAATAACAAAATACCGGATAGATATTTTGACTATAAATTTGAGTTTGTGACTACACGGCAATTATGTTCTCTTTGACTGAAAATGAATTTATTTCATTTTGAAACTTGTATAAGATTCACGTGAAGGCTGCTATGAAATCCCGGTTCACTTCCTCTTGATTTACATGGCATAATATGCACGTGTATGATACATGGCTATGAGGGGGGGGGGGGGGTGGAGGAGTTTATGAATGTTTCCATCTGTTTGACGTTACTTTGGATAATTATTTTTCTTCCTTCATTCTTGACTCCCGTCAGCTGATAATGGAACACCCCCGCTGCCGTGGGTTGGGGTAAACCAGCATTGTTATGCAACACTGCCTTTCTGTATTTGGAGAAGCTGATCTTTTTTTCCCTGTTTCCAGCTAAGCTATGTATTGTGAACACACAGCTGTGAGGTGTTATGCTAATGCATCCCTCTGCCCGTATGATAATGAGGTCTATTCAGGGCTCTGTGTGTTGGTATGGTATAATGCTAGCCAGGTCCGCTACTCTGACACATAATAAGAAAAGGGGGTTGGGCCTAGCTGCGTGTTTCCATACACATGTGCATGGGGTTATCAGACACCACTTGGCACGGTTGTGTGTGTGGCTCCGTGTTTGGGGTTCTTTATGTTGATGATGCATTGCATGTGAAGTTATGCGGTAAAACTTCCAAACTTTGGGGCAGAGGGAGAGAGAGCGGAGAACTTGCTTCCACTCAGAGCAGGTTGCTGTCTTCTGCCATTTTGCGTGCAGATGCTTGACTGGTAAGCTGTTGCATCTTTTCTCTCTTTTCTAACCTTTATCATTTACAGGAATATGTAGTTTGATTTCAGGTGGAGTTCCACGGTTCTTTATCTACAAGTAGTCATATTGATCTGTATGTTTGGTGCTACACGTTATTAAATCAAAGACTTTGGGAGGAGCACTGATTTTTATACCTGATGCGATATTCTATTTTTTTAAATGATTTTCGTGTAAGCTGCTGTTATTGAATTTCATCAAACATTTGAGAGATTGATACGGGTACATATGTACGTTTGTATAGTAGCACCTACAGTAGGCCTACAGCTAAATTGTACAAATTTTGGTGCTTCACGTGCAGGTCTTTTATGGTTTTATAATGTTTCTTTCCCCCATAAATGTCAACAATGTTGCATTATATTGTACTGATATAGTTGAAATAATGATATTTTGCAGTTTGACCTCCGTTTTCGGACACGGTGTAAAAAGGGTATGGCCGAAATAGAAAATTTTATCCCCGAGCTTGAGGTGTGTGAAGGTCTGAATGCATTTATTGAAAATTGTGGTAAATTTATCGACATATCGACATTTATCGACATATTTTCATATACTAGTATGTAGGTCTATAGTGTACAATAGTTTTGTGGAATGATTCTTGATATCATTATTATCCCATAAATTATTGGAATAAAGTGTGCTCCCGGAATTATATATTGCTAAAAAGGAATTAGATATGCCATGGGAGGTTCAACTGTGTCTTAAATTTACTGCTAACTATTCACCTATGTAATTGTTATGGTATTAATTTATTGTAATGTATGGTACGAATGTTTAATTAGCCCCTGCCAAAGATATTGCAAAGGTATTTTTCACAAGGAACGTCTTAAATGACCCCTCATAAATAAAAAAAATAATTTCTTCCATGGTGGGTAAACATAGTATGCAGGTGTCTGTCAAATATGCAAATACACGCCATCCGTAATCTGGAACAGTTGGCATCTTTGATATTGTCATAGTTGCATATTTGACGGACACCTGCATATTATGTTTATCCACCATGGTAGAAAATTGATTTTTACTTTATGAGGGCTCTTTCTAGATGTTCCTCATTCTCCATAATCTCTTTAGCGGGGACTTATTGGGAACTCATGACGTCTGTTTCATCACTAGAACATAGATTTCATCGAGACACATGGAGCATAGATATCCCGTGATTTAAATGATTGGGATTAGGTGACATGCATAATTATTTTTTGCCCTCTTTTTGATCTTTATAGAGGCTGTTTCTAAAGTGTAGACGGCTATTGAATAACCCTTCGTCCCGGTGTATTTTTTTATGCTGTGACATGTACCCACGCAGCTAATATTTTATTTTTGTATGTCGGTAGCACCACCATGGTACATTTATAGGTGGTGCCGGAGGCATTATTTTCATCTGATATTGGTTGATTATTCAAACTTCTCTGAACTGTGTGTGTGTGGGCGGGGTGGGGAGGGGTTTCTCAGTTTGGATTTTTATTGACAGGCCTGTCAATGTGTTACACTCCTTTTTTTCATGCTGTAAATAATCTACCAATTTTTTTATTATCAGAAACAAGCTTGCAGAGAATTATTAAATTCTGTATAAATAATACCTTTGAAAAAGGTCTCAGTGTGCTTGAATAAAAGAGTTATGAAAGAAGAAAAGTTACAATTGTTTGAAAGATGGGTTTTAAGTAGTGTTTTTAAATGTCCAATAAAATCGACCTCTTGAAGTGTAGATTTCTAAGTAGTGTTTTTAAATGTCCAATAAAATCGACCTCTTGAAGTGTAGATTTCAAATGCTTGATGCAAATACAAATTATGTGATATTCCAGGAATCTTCTGCTTAAAGACACACTGACTTTATACTTTGCCCTAAATTCTTTTCAAAAATTTGAACAGAGTTGATGGATACAAAGTAATTGTATTTCAGTTTTGAAAAATGAACGGATACCAAAATCGTTAAAAAGAAACATTACATTTAAGAAGCTTATTTTTTTATCGTCTTGAATGTATCCGGGTTATAATTGTGTCTATTTTCTTCATACGATATACTCCAGAAGCATATATATAAACTATTATACCCTAAAAGAATGCACAACACGCTTCCCATTATCTGTGTTCCCTTTAATGTACATGTAACTGACACTGCACAAAGCACGTTGCGTTTATCTCTCCATACATTTTTAGTACACGTGTGCATTGACTTTATGTATGTATGATCGTATGGAATGGCAGTTACAAATTTTCATTTGAATTACGTATCATATATATGATATATGAAGGATGTTTTGAATGATTTGAGTATTGGTATTTTAATCGGGTTAATTATGTAAAAAGGGAACTCTTACTGTATATCCCTCGGCTGTCTGAATATGGATTTATTCCTATCCTGTAGAGCAGGAAACCTCCAAAACTGGTTTGTGAAATATTTCTGTTCAAGTTTATCTGCCCGTTTGTATATTTCTGAACTTCACGGTTGCATGTTATTTGATGTCAAGAAATCTCTGTCTTTTTACGTATACCACTAGATTGAAAAACATAACTTTTACTCTTCACGTGTTTATTTTGCATACCAAGTAACCCTCGATCATTCCATCAAAGTTTCTTACAACTTTCAGCCAACTTTGTTTATATTCTTTGAATGTAAGTTGCTTGTAGGGAGAACTTGTATCTGTACGTGCATTCTAGATGGCGTACGTTGAAAGACTGCAGTCTGTATTGCTGATACACACACAGACATGCAGAGACTGTACGTATAGTGTTTTGTATATTGTTTGCCTTTCCACACTACACCATACGTATAGTACATGGCTAATACCATTGTCCATGTGAGTCCCCTATTCATGGCCTCATACGCCAGCCTTGAATATATTACCCGAGAGTGCAGTTTTCCCTGCTGGCTGTCGTGGCAGAACTTTGGCATTCAACCAAGTCTCTGAGCCCTGCGCCACAAACAAACAACCTTTGACTCAAAGAGTCGGGGTCTGCCTCTCATCATGCTAACCAAGCGTGGGATTTCAGTTGACGAGATATTCCATGTAGGGAATAAGGGGTATTTTATGTACGTGTTAGTTTGATATAATATCCATCCCCTGGTTTTGTTTTTAATTTGAACATCCCCGTAGAACAGATTTAATGTATGAGGGACTGTTAACGTGATTGGATGTCTACCAGTAGACGTGAATTCATATTTAATAAAGTTGTGTAGAACATTGCGAGCAAGTGAATAATCTTTTGTCCACTTGTAATGACAACGTTTTTTGATAATGATGAATTTTTTATATAATTCCTTCTACAATTTCAAAAGTCCTCACATTCCCACAGATACCTTACTCTGTGAAATTGTTTGAGAAAAACGTGAACGTGAAGGTGAAACATGCTCTTTATTTTTAGCACCAATATCATACATAACTTTTAAGAACGAAGATGTAATTTTGGTTTTGATGGAAGAACGTGTGTTCAAATTGACAGGAAACCACAACGACCAAATGTTAACTGATTTCCACAGATCATGTGAAAAGAGATTATTTTTAGGTAAAAATCCTTAATTGAGAATTTACATGCTTGAAAAACCTAGGAATGGAATTTTGAATTGATTTTAACATCGCTGTAGTTGATTCCATTATTTAACACTTGCACAAACCACATTCACACTGTTCACTGTGAACAGATTGGTAAATATGACACATTTTTTTCTAGCCGTATCAATCTCGGGACGGAAAAACATTTGGTGTGGCGTATCAGTCTTGGAACCAGCGGGTGAACTCTGCCAGCCCTGATCAAGTCTGAATGGGGTGTGAGTTGAAAAGAAGGAAAGAAAAGGGAAATTTGGAATACGTGTAGATTTGGAAAAGACCAAGTATGAATTCTGTTTACTGCAAATATCATATTTACTATTGTAATAGTTATTCACAGGAGTATGAATACATATTGTTTATAATTTCCATGAATTTGTTTTTTATGTCTTTCAGAATGCTCTTTTCAACTGGCGACCTTTTGTCATGAATTTTCTTCAAACGGCAATTGCGTGGGGCTCAGCCATCGCCACAGACTTCAATACGTGGTAAGTGTATGATCCAAACAATTCATTAATATGATAAATTGCAGGTTTAAATATTAGAGAAAAGATGGTACATATACTTTCATAAGTTTGAATTGTACAACTGTAGATGAAGCTCAATGCAATAAAGAGTTGTTGAAAATAAGAAAATAGAGCTGCGGATGAAGGAAGCCATTGCAAAAAAAAGCTAAACCAGTGGGAACTTTTGGAGTTGTTTTTCCATTGAAAAAGAAAGCTTTTTTTCTTTAAATCTGACTTACAGGTTGGTAAGCCATTATTTTTCGCGTTTAAGAAATAAGCGTGTTGTTATTTTCACGTTTTTGACAGTGATTGTACCTGGAAAGCAAAACTCGTAAAAATAAACCTCTGATAATTTCAGCTTACATTGTATACAGTGCCTAATAGTGATGTTTGCACATAACCATATTGATTTTAACATTAAATTTTAATCAATGTTAAAATCGCAATTTTTCCAATCCAAACACAATTCAATGAATTTTTAATCACATTCTAAATCTCAATTGAGAGTCACATAGTGCCTTTGTAGGAAATGCACCATGTTGACTAGAGCATGAACAAACAAACTAATATGGGCATGGCACTACAGTGAATTACTGCGATCCCGAGATAACAGGATCACACTAATTCATAGTGCGGATACAATTTTATGATGAATCGGATCACGATCTGAGTGTGATTATTCAGAATTATCATAGCGCCGACCGACTGCGAACGGTAGGTTGTTTGGACATCTGTAATTAATCCCACGCATTACGGAAATATCTGCCATGTGTGTACATGTGTGAAGTGATTGTCTTGATCCAGCAATCGCATTATTCCGTGGTTGTCAACTATTTTGCTGTAAGATTTTTCTTTATTTGTCATATCCCTGCAATTCCTTTATCTGAGAGATTGGACATGCGCAGTCAGTCTTTCAAGGCTCCAAATCTAGAATGTAATTGATTCACCTCTCTAGTGTGAACGCTGCCTGAATAAGATTGATGTTTGAATCCTAATTCCCCTTCATGTATTTTATACTTTGTAAATATGTGTCTTTACCTGCATTTGGTTGGAGAGGGTTGGGATGGAAAATCTGCGGGTTATGGAGATTAAGTTTTCGTTTTCCACGCCTCGACAGCCCTCTCAAACCAACTGCAGGTCTTAACTATTTATTCTTTTCACTAATTATTGTATGTTGTATCTTTTACTTATACTGTAATTGTTTCGTTTTGAATTGTGGAATAAATGATAATAATAATAATAATCATAATATAAAATCACTTTGAATTCATTGTGCGAACGTCCCTTATCTTTCAATCCCAGGGGTTAATGAATTATTACATTGTCTGTAGGTACAGACCCAGTTGTGCTGCTCATTCAGTGCAGCCAACTATTAAAAGTAAAGGCCATTACGAAAGCTGGTTTATTTTATATGGTTTAAACTGTCGCATGGGAAAATTTCAGCATTTGTGCATTTGATTCAGTGTGCACACTTTTAAGTGGTCCAATGAATGCACTAAACTGATTACTAATCGAACGCATTAAAGGTAGAATACTTCTTTTACAGCCTAAAATTTGACTTTCCAGGATTGTTGTGTTATGTTGAAGAGTACTAAATGTTAGAACTTATCACCTAAAATTTGACTTTCCAAGATTGTTGTGTTATGTTGAAGAGTACTAAATGTTAGAACTCAAGTTATCACCAATCAATTCAGCACAAAGATTGGTCATGATAGGCACATTTATAGTTATTCCAATAATAATTCTTCTATTCGGGCCTCGAATCAATGAACGGTGCGTTCAAAATTCAAAACAGCCGTTGACCCCTCGTTGACCAATAGCGCAAGAGTCTCTCTCAGTGCGTATCCCGCATGGTGTGGCAGTGTTTTGAAGTGCGTACTGTATGTGCTCTTACAATGTTTTGTGTGGCGTATTACGCTAGGAGTATCGCAATACCGTTGGTGTCAAGATGAATTATGATAGAATAGATTTTTATTTGAATTAAATATTCTGGACTGCATTCGACCAAAATACTTCATAGAGGTTATTATTTTGGCATATCTGAGGTACACAACAAGTTGTAGGCATAAACGTAATGAGCGCAAATGTAGTTTTCTACCTAACGCTTTTCATGTACAGTGTAATCCACCAACCTGTGGTTTAAATGTGGCAACAAAATAAACAACCTTTGTGAATTCCTGCAAAATGGTCTAGAATAGTAAGTTATTCATGGCTCTTCACTACTGCCGCATAATGAGTTACATAGTAGCCAACGGAGCTCTTCCACTAAACACAATGTAGTAGGCAGCACTTCACAAAGCATAATTATGTCTGTGCTGACAGACTACTTCCGTTTGGGGAGCCAACTTGTATTCTGAGGTTTGGCCACCCTCTGTGACAAGGGTGATTTATATCAATGTGCTTGTATGTACATGTAAATGAACCAGATTTCATGTGTTAAATTTACTCATAATTGAGAAGGGAGATTTTAAGTTCCACTTTTCAAACATGGGTTAATGCGATCCAAAATTACAATGTGATGTTATGAATAGTACCATTGATAGGTTTGATCTGTTTTGATCGAACTGAGAAGTTTCTGTTATATTTGAACCCTCTACATACATGCACATGAAGGCATGAAAATCTGTACCTTAAAAGTTGCTTATTGCAGAAATAGACAAGGCCAGATTTTTATCCCAACAGACCCGACAATCAACCACCGATCGTTAATCACTGGCAACATTTTCTAGCTGTATCAGACAACACTATCTGTGCTCCGTAACATAAAGGTTTGCGATTAATCGTCAATGACAATGGTCAATTTTATGCGCAGTTTGTTCAATAAACTGACCAGAAAGCAATCAGAAATAATTTTTCACACTTGTAATTGATCGCAAACCTTATGTTAAAGGGCCCTGGGGATATTTTTGCTCCTATTTGTCCTCCGGACGATGAAAATTGAATTGAATTATACCAGCAAACATGTCAATATTATGAACCTACTGGATAAAAAAAAAATCTTTTTGTAGATTGAATAAAACATTTATTTCCTTTTTCGAAAAACATAATAAACATTAAAAAATACAAGATAACATAGTAGAAAATTAAAGGAGGCAGAGACCCTAAAAGCATAGTGTTGGGGTCGCGTTGGGGTCGGAATATTATCACGTTGGGTTTATTGGCATGTGAATAGCGAATCAGCTATTTCTGAACATGTGCTCATGGGAGAAATGATTAGCAAAAGAAATGTTGTGCTTGTTTGTTATGTGGAAAGAAAGTACATTGCAGGTACTGTAGAATGTCTTTAAATGTAGAATGACTCTTTACTAATTTTGTTTCACTCTGCTATGCACGTATTTACCAGAAAAAAAGTGTTGGAGGAGCTGCAGCGGCTTAGTCAACTGCTTCTGCATTGCCTGATCTGTATACATTTAGCTGAACCATTGGTCACCTTGCTCTAAGTAGCATATGTGCGACAATTAATAGAAATACATTGAAGTGAATTTGGTACAGAGACTGAGAAACATTATCATTATGTAGCCTCTGCCTCGTTAGCAGAATAGAGCAATTCATTATGCTAGAAATGTCATTCTCTTTGTTTTCCATGGTATTTATAGAAGCTGAAATCATTTGAGCATTTGCGCAGGGATGTTATTGTATTCTCAAGAATCAAGAATTGTTTGCAGAAGTAATTTCGCTAGAATTCATTGTACTTGATAAAAGTGCCATTTGAATAGAATTTTGCATGCACCATTGTGATGGAAATCATTAATTTATTTGCTATGAAGTTGAAATATAAAGATCATTGGTTTTGCAAATACAGTTTATTCAAAATTGCTCTTTTCAAAGTTCTTAGATCTACACCTGGGTTGAGTGCAGAACATTGTGAATGATTATCCCACTGAAAGAAATATTCACCTAAACCCTCAACCCTCCGATAAGAATACACAAGTCTTGACCACAAGTCCACGATGCTTTCATGACTAGCAGTTTGGGAGTCTTCCAAGAAATATTTAAAAATACACTGCAAATCTAAGAAACCCTTTGAACATGTACTTTAACGTAAATTAGTTTGTAGAAAGATTTTGCCTCAGATATTTAACTACTTTGTGATCTGCAATAAAGATATTACCATATTTGCAGTTTTTCAATAGCATATTAGAGCATGTCTATAGTTTGTTTGAATAAAATCAACCTTGAAGTGGCTTTTTTAATGCGAAACAAAAAATGATGATTATGTGTTGTGTTCCCCAACACAACATCACTTCGCATGCAAAATGAATGCAGACTTACATGCTGCACACAATTCCACTGGAACACTCCATCTTCCCTGTCCCGGTTGGCCTGCTGTTGAGTCATTTAGTGCTCCGTAGGAATAATGGCTGATTGGCATTTTCAAACTGAAATACGCCAGAATACTTGTCAAAATCTACGAATTTCTTACATAGTTATTTTTGGGCATGTAAAGCAATTTGTGAGTACATCAGATCGTTTAATATCCATTTCTGCATCCCGACCATTACTAATCTTTACCGTAAACATGATGTTCATAATGCCTTATAGATCTATCTTCCTGTTTGATATGTTTATCATATCAGCGCATATCAATGATAATGATTTTGAAGTCTCGTTAAATAGTTTTGATAATTTTGATATCGTAGCCATAGAAAATGTATCGTATTATATAGAATTACGTATGTTAAATAAGACCCGCACTGGTGAAGTTGCAAACAAAGCGGATCCACAAAACAAAATGCAAATTACCCCAGAAGCATTGACCACGACTATGTACATGTATTTTGATACATTACGGTACTTTCATTTTATAGAACCACTTCTCAATCATAGAATTGAATGATCTTTGAGAATGCTATACTTTCTGATTGGCCAAATCCCCCTAGTAAGTACCAAAGCGTAATGAGGCTGGTTGTTAAAAATTTTCATTCTCACAAAGAATTTATTTGTGAAATAAATACTTGACTGTTGAAATTTGATTCTGAGTTTCCTGGCGCCTACCTGCATTGTGATCTCGGTGCCGCGTTTGGTAGCATAAATCTGAAAGTAAGTTATTTTCCACAGTTCTATTAACCTTGATTTTATTTCATGTTAAAAACTACAATCTCGTAAATTCCTGGTTGGCAAGTCTGGATTTGGTAATTCACAATCGTAGGTGAGGTTATTGTGCTATATAGGGAAATATCGTAAAATATTGAAATAATGAATGATGAATACGGTAATGAAATAGTGGGTTAATTATATGCTGAAAACATTGTGACAGGAAACTTAAAATCAAGTTTCATTTGTTTATAGTATGGTCTTGACACATTTTTAAGTTATTCAGTTACGATGAAAGTGCATTCATTTATTGTTGATGGCTTGTCCAAAATTATTAGTTTGGTGTTTAAAGGAATACTACAATAGTCTACATGTACTTGTACATGTACGTAGGTCTCATGAACAGTATGTACCGTAACATTTGAAGAGCGCACACAATAATCTTTCTCTTTGTATTTTGGCTGATTAAAAACCATGTGCAATGATAGGATGATAGAATGAACAGATAATTTGTTTAGTCTCCTCCCTCTCTATGCTCTTTATAACACTATAAAATACGGGCGTAGGCCTCACATTTGCATACCAAAGCCCACGTTTCCAGGCTTTGTTGATACAACACACGAATCAATTTTTCACGTGCCTGTCTTCATAAACACACTAGTCACACACTTCCTGCACTGGGAGCTGTGTGCCTTCTGCATTGAATGTATGCAGTCGAGCATACTGCCTGCATAATCACCGGACCGTTCCATTATACTGTGTAGGGAGGGGGGGGGGAGTTGTTACGGTACTGATTCAGCCATACAAAGTAAAAACCACAGCTGCTGTCTGTGAGCAAAGCACGCAGCCGGAATGCAGGCTCATTATGTACACGTCTGCACGGCAGATTACTAGTGTCCTGGGTTTGGCTCTAAATTCCGTACACACAGCGTTTGCTAGTTTCTGCGTGTGAGAATATCACATTTTGACTCACGGTTCGTCATAAACCTGTGCTTTATATAGTTCGCTTTATATACGTGCTAAGGTAAGCGTCAGCATTCTTACGTGTGTTTAGCATGTTCTTGTATGTTAAATTGTAATGTGTATTCACATTTCGCATAGCATACGTGACATTGTGAGAAGTGATCAACACTGTTCCAATTTTTCTTTTAAGTGCCCGTAAATGGCTAAACATGTATGCTAGTTGCTCAATACTTTAATACACGTGTTATGCAATGTTGTTTTTTCTCACCGTGAAGAAGATGTGTCTTCCTTTTTCTTTTACAAGCTGTATATTATGCAACGTGTTTTCAGATTTGATTTTTGCTTATGTAGTTCATCATAAGCTTATTTCATTCTCAGTGTTTATAGAGAAAGCCGCAGCTTCGATTTACATTTCCATATAGCCTACATAATTGTTTGGTTTTGTGCTATTGACTGAATAACACTATGAAAATCTTGGCCGGATCTTTTCTCTGTTTCATTTGTTTTCTTCTTCATCTTTAACATACAAGTGTAAAAATTAAAAGCCTACTTAAAAGTAAAAAAAACAAAAACAAAGGAAGCTGAATATTTTTGTTCTAAAAAAATAACTGATTTATTGTTCAAAAGGAGTAAAAGGTGAGGCAGATTCAAGATTGATTATGTTTATGGCTGAAAACTGTTTTAAAGTTATTACGGTTCGGTCCATATCATCTAAATGTAAACAACCAGACTCAACCAGGAAAGTTGATAATCTATATTTCTTTTTCTAATCGTAAATGGGAATTTTAAACAGAAATTGTTATGCTGTAAAGTGAATGACGAAAAAAATTTATGCATGATAAATTGATCGCATGCTTCTGGTATTCACTTGACCTCCTCCCCCCCCCCCCCCTCCCCATCTACAAAGGTACCAACCGTTCCCAAATATGCATGTATTTTTTCATAATAGATGTTTTTACATATTGATGCTTTTATTGCAGGTGAAACGCAGAGATTATGGTTGTTGTCAGTTTACTCTTACTTTTTTTCCTAGCTTATATTTACATTTTGTTTATGAACCAAGCATGCATATTCTGACAAGGTTGGCATAACTGCAGCTATTGGGCTGGGCATTATGTTGTGCACCTTTAATCAAGCTGATTACATACAAATTGATTTGGAGTGGTTCCTATGAGGATTTGAGCCCGGGACATATCTTTATGTTGGTGACGTTTACGGTCGGTCTGTCTTTTTCTCTTCCTCTCCAGGCTTAATAGGTGCAATGTACAGTATCTGAGGTAAAAAAAAATTATAATTTCTTCGTAAAACCAACATAAAATAACTTTATTCAACCTGATATGAATTACTAGTTGTGATGTTAACTGCAAATAAACGTCTCTTTCCTGTTTGAAGATAGTTAGGCTCTGTGCGTGGCTTTTTGAATGCCTGCATATTCTTTGTTTGCACGTTCCTATTTCTTAATCCTGGGAACAAGGCTTCGTACAAGCCGTCTTTTGATCTACAATGCATCATGAGAAACGTCTGTGTATATATACACTGCCAAATGTATTTTCTGTTATTTTAAAGATTTAGATGAGTGATAGTCAGGATGCAGAAATTGATGTGAATCAAGCTGATGTATTCACAAATTGCTTTATTTTATGCGTATGAAATTTGGAGAAGATTTTCTCATTATCCTGACTTATTTTAGTGTGAAAACGTCAACCAATCGGAATGGACCGTTAGCAGACACGGGCAAGATATTGGAGTTAGAGATGTGTGGAGTATGAATTGGCATTCAAATGCAAGCTAGGTAGTATGATGTTGAAGAAAACGATGCGCAGCGTTATTCTTGTTTCGTGATAATTAAACCATTTCTTGGTCAATTTTATTCAAACAAGCAATGAAAATGCTCTACATGTGATTTGCTATTGAAAATTGCATTTCGGTAATATTTTTAGTGCAGCTCACAAAGTAGTTGAATATCTGAAGTGCCATCTCTCCCCAAACAAATTTATATGTATAGTGATTTGGTGTTCAGTTTTATCAAAGTGGGTGCATGTAGGCTGATATTAAAAACTTGTTTTTATAAAGAACACATATACATGTAAGAACCTACCAAAATATGGATGAGTAAAGAAATTCAAATATGAATTAATTACCATACAGTTGAATCTATTTTCTTGTATTGTAGAGAAAGATATTTGGTTCAGTTCTACGGTGATTCACATGTTGAATAGCCATGCGTATTGTCATAGCTTAGCATTTCTGTTATTCAATTTCATCTCATCACCTGTATCTAATTTGTATGTTTGTCATTGTATTTTCTTATTTTCACGAGTGTAAGGATAATCCGTTATATTCAGCTGAAGCATTTTAATAGAGGTACATGTAGCTTGAACAAAGTACTTTTTGTCACTCATCTGATATGATTGTGTACACATTCAAACATCAGCTCTTGTACCACTAAAAACAATTATTTAAAAAGATTTTTCCTACACATATTGAATTGAATCTTTAGTCAAACAAACTTCCATACTGTACGTGTGTTAAAGTCCCTAGAATGCTATTGCGTGTTTTGTTATCACATAGAGTATATGTACAACTTCACGTATATGTGGGAACGTTTGCCAGTACTTAAAAGTAGTTTTGTGCGTCCCATAAATATTTTCAGCAGCACGTGTCACGTGACTCTCAATTTCCTTAAAATACACGCCCAGTCCCAGCTCAAGCTTGGAATGCTGAGGGAAGCAAAGGTCACTCTACCGTGCTCCCGTGCCATTGGCTAGCACAGTTGCCGTGGACCTTGTTTTTTCCCCCTCTTACTCGGCGTCAGTGGCTGTATTAACAATCTCTACATAAAGAGAGAGAGAGGGGATATAGGAAGAGAGAGGGGTAGAGAAAGAGAGCTAGTCTGCAGGTATAGACGCTTGGTTTTTAGTTCTCCGCAATATTCATAATGCATTATCAAGTGTCTGCATATTGAGACAAGTTTACTGTATTATGAATCCTTCGCCTTGGTAAAAGTAAAGGGCAGTGTAGTCTGTATTTTCAGACTCTGTATCATGCACTGCACATGCTCTGTGCAAAATGCAATACGGAAAGCAATGGTCTGTGCATGCAGACTAAAAGAGAGGCAGGGAAGTGGGAGTCCAAAACCCCTGAGTGTTTTGGAGATGCTTGTCAGGGACTTTGGAATGTTCCATTTGGGATGAAAATGGGGGAGAGGATTTGTCCATTAATATTTTTTGTTGTTGATTGAATTTGTTCATAACTTGTCGTAGGTTTGCGCTTTGCATTGCATTATTTTTATGATGTGCATTGTATTGCCATTATTAGCCACACTACATTACTTCAGATCAGGTTATGATGAACTGATTTTGATGCCGGTTAAATTTCCATATCTGGCATAGATAACACTTTTGTTTTGCGTATATTGCAAATATTTGTAGAAAAAGTACATGTGTATGTTTGATACTTATTTATGAGATACATGTAGATATTATTTATGGTTGTATTGAGCTTACGCATGACATTTTAATTAATTCCATTTGAATTTTGCTACTGCAAGTCACACGAATTGTCAAATATTACATTACAAAGGGATTTTGGTAAGCTCTTATTTTTGTTTTAGTTTATTTCATATTGTATGATTGTTAAATGGAAGCATCATACATTTTATTGCAATGTGTGAAAAATAAACCTGGAATTAGCAATTATATAGATATGAGAAAATCATGGATCAAAATTATGTTGATAAAATAAAAAGTTTTAAATACTGGCAGGTCGCTACAAACCTACATGCCTGAATGCCCGGGACAACAAAACTGAGCCATCAGGCAAGTGAATTAAATTTTTACTTGCCCAAAGAGTATTAATTACTGAATACAGTGAATTCTTTGTGAGAATTCAGTTACATGATATTTCATTTGACCAACTTCACTGACAGCTCGTCCACATTTAATGTTTAATGTGTGTGAGGCTGTTTTTATTTGCTTTGAAGTTTTTGGCAAGAAAAATTGATGTTCGATTTGAAAAACCACTTGCCAGACAGGGCAAGTAGTGCAAAAAATTCTTAAAGCACCCGGTCCAGAAAGGTTTGTTGACTAAGGTAAAAATATGTATCCAGACCGTAAAATTTAGTTCCAGCTGTTGTTTGTGAGTTTACTATTTTTTAAAGAATATTATTGGATATTTGTTAGGAAAATTTCCGGAATTAATAGATTTTGTTTGACCACTCAATCAATATCCATATGTTCAATGTATTGTATGTGATTATTATTTTCCAATTCTTTTGTGTGTATTTCAGTGCCTACATGTAAATTATTACATCGTACATTCAAAATGCCAGTCGACTTTAATTCTCGTGAAAGGATTCCTTTGTTCCGTTGCCAGGCGCACACAAAATTTCTAACCGGGAGAAATCACATTGAGGCCTCTGCGATGAATTTGCGCTGGTACACACAGCCATGAGTCATTTCCCAGAGAGAGCAATTACTCCGTTGCCCGTCGCCGTGACGCTGCGCTCCATGCCCCTCCCTCGTACGGTGCAGTTTTAGATCACACTTGTCCAAATTAGATTCACCGCTTGGATCTGACGAGTGGTTGAGCTATGCATAAAATTCATGTGTGACAGATGCACTTACGTACATTACACGCATGTACATTGTCTGCACGTTCATTTGATTGTACGTCCATGTAATTATAAACTAGCGTTGTTATTTTAGATTTATAATTTCTTGCAGCAATTAATTCGCTAGGTTAGGAGAAAATAACTAGAATCAATGGAATATAATTTGCAAAGTTTTAAGCCAACTTATCCTAAGATAGCACTAATAGCAGAGGAGAGTGCTTCTGTAAAATATCTATTTTTCATGAGTGCGTCTCTATGTAGCCTATACAGTGAACATATGTATCTTACCGACACCTGAAGTATTCAAACCGTTTTTAATGGAATAAGGATTACATGCTTGAACATGGTGAGACAAACAATGTTGTGGGCCCGGGGAAAATTTTTGCAGCGGTATAGGAGTGAGGCTGCTTATGATACTGATACCCCACTGCCCCCCCCCTTAAAAAAGACCGACCTATTTAATTCGGGCTTAAGACACCGAGCTAAAGAACCCCAACCCTAAGTGTAGAAAAAAATTTCTCCTCCTCACTGGTAATTCTCCAAAGAATTCCTCTTGGCCAGGTTCCATATTCGCACTCAATTAACAAGTAACGGCCTTATCCTTGCCCATAGCAGGGAAGCACACTGAACTGGTTCAGTGAACGACCAGGGGCTTTTGTAGTATGTTCATGTGTGTGTTCATGCATGTATTTACAATGCCTTCAATCATTCACGTGAATTTTGTTAAGTTTCACGTGCAACCGTAAATGTCCACCTTTGTCTCAACGCCAACATTAAGAGGTGAATGGTACACACTCTCATACGAGATACTCTACAGTTAATACATGCAGTTGCGTGAATTGCAAGGAATTTGATCACGGTTACTGACAATGTGACCACATGCTTGGTAGTGATAATACATGTATTTTCAAGTGCGACAATCATCCGACCACTTTGTAAGCTTGCAATGGAAGCCTTATGCGATTATTATCACACTAACGATTTTGGAAATATCAAATTAATTTTCTTGTATAATCACGTAGCCAATGAGGATATTGCTTGTACATTTGTAAATTTGTATATTGTCTATTATTGATGTTATTTTTGTTACCAAATGGCCTAATGGAAGACCACCATTATCGGTGATATGAATCACCCTGTATTAATATCAGAAATAAATTAATATATAACCTAAGCAAAACATGTGAATGCTTATTGCAAGATATTTCCTGAGACAAAATAAAAGGCAGCTGTATAGATATTTCCTGAAACAAAATTAAAGGCAGCTGTATAATCTGCAGCAAGGAATACAGGAAATGTTTCTGCATTTGGCGATTGATACATTTGCTGCTTGAATGTTCACATATCCTGTGAAATATATTGGAAAAAAATTCCAAGTGGTTTCTACGAATGTTGGTAAAAAGGATGTACTTGTGCATTCAACTTTAATAACAAATTCTTGTTAAAAGATGTTTATATTTAGGAGGGACCCACAACCTGACGAATTTTGTCTAAACTATCCTGAGTTTTTCAATTAGTTCATTAATTCTGATCTGGGTGAATTAATCTTAATTCAGAACTAGCTCCAGCTAATTTGCTATAGATGCGATTAGAGAGCTAATTCACAGAAAAATATTAAGATGAAGAATTCCATGGTTTACATATCTTGGAATTTATGGCATATAGGGGGTATTGTTGTTCAAAACCAACTGCAAATCAACTGCAACTTTGCAAATTGTAACAGGCATTTTCATTTACACACGGTATGGGCATTTAACGAGACGTGCATGAAACAATGATTTTGATTGGCATGTTCTGATCAACTGCAACTTGCGATCTATTGCAACTTTTGAACAACACCCCCGTAATATGCTAATGAAGCTAATTAATCTTAGAATCTTCATAATTCTGCATATTGCCTGCTGCAGATAGAACTCAATNGAACCTCATTTTGAAAATTGTCGATGTAGTAGGCTTATATTCATTTCTGTCGGACTCGTGAGCTGTCGGTTTCGTGGGCTGTCGGACTCGTGGGATGCTCCCGGGTATTGTTGTTCCAAACCAACTGCAAATCAACTGCAACTTTGCAAATTGTAACAGGTATTTTCATTTACACACGGTATGGGCATTTAACGAGACGTGCATGAAACAATGATTTTGATTGGCATGTTGTGATCAACTGCAACTTGCGATCTATTGCAACTGTTGAACAGCACCCCCGTAATATGCTAATGAAGCTAATTAATCTTAGAATCTTCATAATTCTGCATATTGCCTGCTGCAGATAGAACTCAAATTTTTTTGATGGACTTTTACCATGTCAAAGTCACGTAAGACCATATTAAAGTGAAAGTGCATTTGCTTTTCTTTAGTCATGCTCGTTATTGCAGCGAGTTAAGGTAGTGCAGACCGGGTTAGTATAATATCTAGAGCTAAATCCTGAAGTAAAACAATAATAAACTTGAGCTCAAGTTTTCCGACTTAGGGTAGTACAGATGGGGCTACTTTAATAGTCTCTAGCAAAATCAAGGAAAAAAAGTACACTGGTCTAAAAACTCTAGATGAAGATTACTCCGGCATGTGCAGTGCCGGCTTATTTGGTTGATACAGGCCCGGCTGCATAACACTAAACCACTGATGTTAATTAATAGGAATTATAATGGCAATGCAGGATCATCCGTTAAAGACTGTGGAAACTTGATTGCTCTGTGATATTTCCACACCCGTGACGAACCACATCAAGCGGACCTTCAACTTGAGGAAACTACTTCAATGTCTCCAACCAAAAAAAATGTGTTATAAAAAATCTTACCCTCGGATATTAATTCAACTCAAATATTAAGTCAATTGTGATTTTTTTAGACTAAATACTTAATACTAAATTTTTTAATCTTTTGAAAAATAAGATACATAATACATGACTTGTTTTGCGTGAGGGTTTAGAAATTATACATTAAAATACTGCCTTGACTACCGATTTCAGGTATATTGTAAATGGATAATGTTTGTGAACATGGCTACAAGTTGAATTGAACAATGACCCAACTGAGTCTTTCCCCTGGCCAAGATGCAAGTGTACAAAGCTCTCCTAATCCTCTCTTCATCCTGATTATAAGAACATGTGTATAGTGTAGTTTAATTAGTGTTACCAAACAAATCCCATTTATGGAGAAGAGTGAACTCCTAAGATATTTCAAAGCCATTGTCCATTGTAACACTACAATCTTCCTCATAGTTAATGCGCTTTTAAGTTTTTGTCAGGCTGCCCATTTTGTATTTCTGGTACGTGGTCTAATTGATTGCCTTTAATTGGATATAAATACAGCTTTTCTTTTCATTTTTCTTTTTCGCTGGAATTAAGGTATTTGAGATTTTGGTGATAAGTACAAGTAATTTGTTGTGGATTGTTTTTCACAGTTCCATGTAAATCATGTATTGTAGAAAAAAAATTGTCCTGTTTTTTTTATAATTTTTTAATAATGCAATACCTACATTTGAAAGTGACAACAGAGATAATTTCCGTTCTATAGCACATTTGGTATTGAGTGAATTTAGTTGCAAATTCACATAATCCTAATGAGCAAATTCCTGATTTATTTGTCATATATTTCCATCAAGCATTGATGTGCCATCTTCTGACAGCAACAAATAAAATGCACATCTTGTATTAATAAAATGCATTATTCCATGTTATTAGACACAAGCAAAGCTTTTAAGGATTTTCAGCCTCTCATTTCTTATAATTGATTTGATCTATGTGTCTATTTATTGTTTGTTTTGTATATACCATGTTTGTTACTATTGTTTTTTAAATGATTGGTTGATAGAAAACATCTGAATCTGAAATTTCACAAAAACAGAACCTTTAAAGTGCTTATGTACACAATGCGCATGTACACAAAGACAACCTTGGCTAAATGATTGAATGCAACAAAACCAAATTATAAACTTGTTGTCTGTTTGTGGAGTTTTTAGCATGCATGTATAGAGATGCAGTTGAGTACCATGGATACAAATATCCACCCTGATAAAAGTATTGAATTAGGACGTGTGACACATATTTATTTCCTTGATACAAATAGATGCAACCAGATAAAACTGTTATTGTCTCATACATATTATAATACATGTCTTTTCATTAATTATTGATTTAATCCATTAAAAGAATTTTACAGAACTTATGTGCTTCATTTTGCTTATATCTTTCAGATTAATCTTCACTACTGATATGACTGATCCTTGAAGTGAGCCTTATTCCACACCACCATGGAGTCTGTTGCTAGTCCATGTAGACCACCCTCCCAAACGATCATCATGGAGAGCCCAGAATCTCCTCCCCCTATGGACCAGCAAACCCTTGGATGTGAACGGACATACACAGATTCTGATGAACTCATCTCACCTATTATAGCCCAAGAGACGTTTCGCAGCTGCCTCTCAGGTGCTAACCTCACACCACCGGAACCCCTCATATTCTCGGAGTCCGATGGGATCGATGACACTGCAAGAAGTCCAGTGAATGATAGTGATGATGATGCTATCTTGGGAGAAGGTTCAGTTGCGTTAAGCGGGGAGGACTATGGAGATATTGAAAGTGATGGTGAGCTAGCCAGCTGTAGCAATGGCTCTCCGCTAACTTGTGTCATTGAAACAAGTGAATCTCCAGCAGAGAGTAAATCTCCAGCAGAGAATAAATCTCAAGCAGAGAGTAAATCTCCAGCAGAGAATAAATCTCTAGCAGAGAGTAAATCTCCAGCAAACTGTGACTCTGCTATAAACCTTGCTGACATTCAATGTGGTTCTACAGGTAAGGACAATGAAGCTGAAAAGTGTCCAGAGTCATCAGAGTCTGCGTGTGAAATTTCTCAAGGCGACTCACTCGTTCAGGTGGGCAATGTCAGTCCAGGAAATGATGATTGTAGAGAACTGAACGCAAACCCTACTTCATCAAGCGAAGCAACAAAGTCATCCTCAAACAGCCAAAGTGACGATTCTGAAAATGTTTTAAGAACTTCTATCATTGATTCGTCAAATTTTCCTCTAAAGAGCCATACAGCAGATACTGAAGTTCATACGAGAGAAGAAAGTAATGAAAGTAAAGAAATCTTTGATGAAACAACACCGTCAGAAGCTCCCCTCAATAGTGACTTATTGCATAATACTAATGATACACTTCCATCTTGTAACACACTTATTACCATTCCAAATTCAAACTCGCCTGGAGGCTCTATTGATCATTCCACAGACTCTCCCACGTCAAATGAGAAAAACTGTGAAGACAGTGTAGAACAAATGGAAATCACCGAAGATCATGTAGTTACTGCAAATCCGGAAATCACATCAGATGTTTGTGAAGATCCTTTATCCAAGGACCATGTAGCAAAACAAAGTGTGAATGATTTTATGTCAGCTGTTATTAAGAAAGAAAGCCCGAATAAAACAGTCAATGAGTCAATGGAAAATCTGGACACTTCTGCCGGTGTGGACCTGTCGAATGATATGCCACAGGATAACTCTACGTCACCCAGCATGGAATTGGAAAACTCTGTCACTTTAAATCCAACTGGTAGCAAGTTAAAACCAAGAAAGAAGTTCTCTCTCGATAACATGCTTGCTCGGGTGAATTCCTTGACTGTTTCATCAAATAGTGAAGCTGTGTTATCGCAGGAAAGTGAGCATAGTGGTGTAAATAGTTCTCAATCCCAGTCTAGGAGAAAGATCTTCAAACAAAAATCCCCTGCAGCTGTCACCGGACCATCCTTCCAGAACTCTGACATTGATGATTCTCAGTCCGAGGATGATATGTCCATCAATAAATCAAATATCTCACAAGATGCTCATTCCGTTCCTGATGACGATGTCGCAATAGTCTCTGAAGATGACAGTAATTCAGCTGAAGCTGTTCTTAGAAAGCCAGTCAGCAGTATGCTGGGCAACAGCATGAGCCAGAGACGTCGAAACCCAAGTTCTCCGCGCATTGCTCCGGTTATCGAAAACATGCTGGATGAGGCTTCGGATATTACTGATTTCTGTGACATTGCAAATAAGTTTTTCGATAGTGGAAAGGAAGAAGTGCAAGAGAATGCTTCTGAACAATCATCACCTAACCTTGTAACAGACCCCCAACCGACCCCCATCGATGACATGCGACATCCTGAGGCATCGTTACCTAATAATGTGCAGGAAACTCAGCTGCAACATACAAGTCAGCCTGTCCCCACCACACCTACCAACTCATCACCATCAGCTGCTCTGCCACGCATCTACCACATCCAGGGAAATCCTCCTCAGTTAACTGTTGCACCTCCAGCTGTACCAGTATTCCAACCCCAGACTGTGGCACCACTACCACCACTTGCGCCGGCACCTGTCCCTGGCACTAGTACCCTTAAGGTGAGCATAATCCAAGGTTCCAGTGGCACAAAGAGTGAACTTCATTTTGGCAAAATGTTGTTTTGGTATCTAAATGTTCAGGAAAATGTCACCTTTTGCAAATGAACACAATAGCATCAAATGATCATAAAGAAATCAAATTGTCCTTTAAGATAGTATTTTTATATATGCTGAGCAATGTGGATGGAAATTTTTTTAATTCATTTTTCTCAGAATAGCCAAATTTGATTAACGTCTTTGTGTCCCTGACCCCTTGATTAATTATTTGTTGTGTTAGAATTACTATAAAATAGTGCTGCTTAACCCTAAAAAGACTGGGGGAGCCTTTTAGGCCCCCAGATGTTCCGTGCGATAAGTCCGCTCCGTGAAATTTTCTCAGTTAAAATTGTTAAAGACGATTTTCTTTCACTCATCTCGCAACTTTTGATACCAAATTTACCATACAGTGTTTACGATAGTCGTGCAATGGCACTTGAAAAAAATTTGTCAACCTCCTAATTGCTTCAAAATGTTATTTTGTGTATAAAATCAATACAAGTTGAGTTTTCTGTTATAAATTATATATAAGTGAAAATACTTTCACTTTTCTTGACAGGAATTGATTATTTTAGCATATGCTTTGTATACTTCCTGGAATAATTTTCAGATAAGAACAATAATAAACAAAAGGTCAAAATATAAATACATAAGAAATTTTAAGAAAGCAACAAAATTCATTAGAAAACATACGGCCAAGACCAGTTTTCCTGGCCTCCAAAAATAGCCCATTTTTTCTAGGGTTAAAGGTATGCTCGCCAACTTCAAAGTTTATTTTAAATTTCTCACTCTTTAGGTCTCATTATGATACAAAACTCTGTTCTCCAGTCTACTGATAAAGAAAAACGTTGCACCTGTCTTTGTGTAAAATTACTCTCCCGTCTCATCAAAATTACTTTGGTGTTTAGCTTGTTTAATCTTATTACTGAAAGGCACAAAAACAAAAAGATTTCTTTGAATGACTTGAAACACAGCAATGACATGCATCTCCATATCAACAACATTCCATTTTCGGCTGGAACCTAAAGTTTTGCTGAGATGCATGAAGGCATACCATTCAACCATTAGGAGTTCTGGCCTCTTGTTCCACTTGATGATAATGGCAGGCAATTATAGTTGTCTGAGGAGAAAGATGGATTTATGATAGTTTTGTGGTTCAAATAAGTGTTGACAGTTTAATTGTTGATACCCCTTAGGGTGATACACACCCACTTGCCCGAATGCCCATGGCAACAAAATTGAGCCATTGGGCAAGTAAATTAGATTGCCGCTTGCCCAAAAAGCCATATAGAAATTGTGTTTGGGCATTAATTTGAGATGCCACTTGTGCTGTCGGGTAAGTGGTGCACAAAATTCTTGTAGCACTCTGCCCCTGATCAAGTATGATTTAGGTAAAGGTTACATTTTGAGATTGGCAGGTATATAAAAGGGAGTTACACCCAAAATATGATCATCATTTTTTCATATCGTACTGCTGGTATTGCAGTAACAATCTTTCTAAAAAGCAAATATATTTAAATAAATTAGATACAAAAGCTCATGAAACTAGCGGAGTGTGAAAATAAATTTGTTTTCTCTGGAATGAATATGTGCAAAGTCAAAATTAACTGCTGTATGCAAGTGAAACAGAATGATATGTGTCCACTAATAGAGCGCTGAAAAGTACAAGGCTGAAATTTCACACTCATTTGCCTCATATTATACCTTGCTTGACTATTTCCAATACTTACAGTTTTTTTTTCATTATTCAATTTGTTGTTTCAGAATGTTCCCATGCCACCTGGGACACCTAACAGCCAGAAGACTGTCCTGATGCTTCAAGGAGGGGACACTTTAAAGGTGGACATGCAAGGGAACCTCATCCTCTTCAACAGCCAGGGAAAGCAGACAGCGTGCGTCAACAGTAGCTTGATCAATGGTATCGTTCTCTCAAAGACTGTCATCAAGGCTGCTGAGGAAGCCAACAAACCTAACATTCCTTCTTCACCGGTTGTAGCACAACCTGCTGCACCCAGGCCTTCAATGACACCTCCAGCACATCAACAACGTCCCATTGCGCAGCCCCCACCGCTTATACCTACCCCTCTGCATCCGTCAATGCCATACACAGCGGCACCAGTCCAGGACAAACGAGATCAGCAGCTTGTGTCTAATCCTGATGAAAATGCAATAATGAGGAGAAGCAGCACTGAGGAATCGGACAGGGCTTCTTTCCCTCGAGGAACCGTACGTAGCATGATTGCTTCCAACAATTGGACCCCTTCCAGTGTTGCTCCACCACCCCCTCCTAATCAGGTTGTCCATGTGCCCCAGAACCAGTACACTTCTGTTCTCCAGAAGGCTTTGCAGCAATCGCCACAGCAGCCAAAGACGATTGTTGTCCAGCAGCAACGAATTCATCCACCTCAATACCAAGTTCAAGCACATCATAATATCCAATCTTCAACTATTCAACAAGTTACACATCCTGGGCTTATCCCGCAAGCTCCACATAATCAACAGTTTCAGCCGAACCAACCACAGCAGGTTCAGCTTCTCCAGGTGTCTCAGCCAATGCAACTTGGGAATGAAACTGCAAGGACAAAAATAGTTGCCCCCGTGAGTGTTCCACCGGTTGGACACATCCCACGTGCAACGGTTCCAATTGCACCTCGACCTGATGCTGGGAAGTATCAAAACCTTCCAAATGTACTAAAACTTTTGACTGCTGAAAAGAAAGATCATCAAGCTACAAACAAAATTGAAGAAAATACTGTTAGTGAGACCAGTAATGATGACGGAGATTTAAATTCGGAGACTCCCAAAATGGAAGATGAAAGTGCAAGTTCGGGAACAAGTTTGAAACACTGTGAATTATGTAATCGCCTTTTCATGAAAGAAGAGTCTTATGAGAAACATCTCCAGACCACTCCAGGACATTGGGACTTATGGAAGGAATTCCATCGGAAGAAGCAGCGCATGAAGTACATCTGCACACAATGCAAGAAAATCTTTGTGAATCGTGAAGCACTGCTATCCCACAAAGAATACTACCACCAGGCTCGAGTAATAAATGGTCGATTCCTGATACGTTGCCAGCTCTGTCATTTGAAGTTCATGGATGACAGGCAGCTAACTGCCCACATGGCCAAATGCCATCCAGAAGTGCAACTTCCAGATGGTAAAGAAGTCAATAAAGATGTATCAGACAAAGATGTCACAAATGCAGATGAACCCAGCTGTAGTAGCAGTTCTTCATCACAGCCAGTCACTATTGACAATGGTGTGACGTCAAGTACCGAGACCATACAGGAGTCATCTCTTCTCAAGATTCGGGGGCGAGGAAGACCAAAAGGTCGAGGTAGAAGAATATCCTTGAAAGTGAGGGCGGAATACGGGAGTAATAAACCTGGAAATCAATTGAACAAGTTAAAAGGTGAATCTTCCCATTTAGGTCGTATTAAGATTGAGTATATCAATGTAAATGCCAGGAAGTCTCCAGGAAGACCCAGAAGAAGGAGCAGTGATGATGTGCCAACCTTCATCATATACAAAGACCCGAAAGCCACTACAACTGATCTTGTTGGAACCTATGGCAGACATGAAGCTGGAACTGTACGTCCATATAAGTGCAATTTATGCCCAAAGAACTTCAACTCTACTCACTGTCTTCTCGAACACATCAAGATTCATGTGAAGCCATACTCTTGTGGAGCATGTGGTATGAAAGCATCACGAAAAGACAATGTAGCCAAGCACATAGAACTTGTCCATGGAGGACCAAAGTACATTCCAAAGAGACAACCCAACACACCTGAAAAGCCAGTCATAACTAGTCGCAGGAGAATGAAGCTAATGAAACGTTGGCGCAAGAGGATGGCTCGTGAAGCTTCAGGAATGAATGCAGGAGGAGATGATGTAACTCAAGGTGGTAGCGTTGGAAATATGGATGTTGACGAGAATCCAGGATCTCTTGCATCCACAGAACAAGCAGAATCGGCCGACATTGATATAGAAAACATTGGAGAGGAAGAAGAGGCCGAAGACGAGAATGCTGAATCTGAAGAAGTGCATGCGAAACCAGATGTCAATTTTGGAGATGCAGACGAATCTGATGTTGCCTCACAAGAAGATCAAATTACAGTTACAGGTATAGAGCTTGTTGAAGATGATGGTGAATCAATGGAAGGTGGAGATCATATTACCATCACTGCTGTAGAGATTAGTCAAGATGGAAATGAAGCTGCACCACATGAAGCTGATCAAGGTGAAGTTATTGATGTGACTACCAAAGCAACGGAACCAGCTGTGAGTGGAGATGAGAATGACAGTGATAGTAATGAAGTTGAATCCATCAAAGCTGATTTTCCTGATGAAAATGATGAGCTTTTAAAACCTACTGAAGAGACATCAAAACCTACTGAAGAACCAGTTGGAAGCAGCAAGGAGGAGAGCAGTCAGGAAATGCATGAAGGGGATGATGAAGAGATTGAAAATGTTGATGAAGAAATAGCATCGCAAGAGGATCAATCTGATGATGTGTCTGTTGCAAGTGATGGCTTTATTCTGGTTGGCAGTGATAAAGCTGAAGGTATTCCTGATGTTGAACAAAGAGCAGATTTGTCTGCAGTAGAATCCAATGAATGTGGTCAGGAAGGTGATGAGAAAGTAAGCCAAACAGGACAGGAGTCTGTTGAAGGAGACTCTAGCACAACACCTGATGAATCATCTGGTATCAAGACTGTTGGGGATTTCTTGTTAGACATGTCATGTGAAGATGTCACTGACTACAGAGAAGAGTCACCTCAGAGAAAAGACAGTGTTGGAGACAAAGCTGATGCCGGTGATGTTATTGATAAAGCAGATGGTGTAAAAACTAAGGAAATTGTTGTGAAGCAGGAGGTTATAGATGTCGAAGAAGAGAGAAATGAATGTGAAAACAATAATGATAACATGGGAATGCCAGTAATTGTATCGGTGGAGTCTCTGAAAGGAAATTCTGAGGCCATGAGCCATGAATCGCAAGGTGATAATCACCAACTGATGGACTACCCCAAAGGACATCCTGGGGACTACAGGTTGTCCAATCCCATGATGGGAAATCCACATGGCCCAAGGTTTCCTCATGGGCAGCCTCCAGGGTATCCTGGTGGGCCATATCCTCCCAATGTGTCTGATCCTGCAGCAGTGCCACATGGAATTCAAGCACAATTACAGATGCATATGCAGCAGCAAATGTTTTACAAACCGGAAAATGCCATTGGAGGCATGGAAGGCAATCCTTACATCAGTGCACTGAAGCAACAACAACCTCCGTTGCACGCACCTGTTGGTCACCCTCAGTATCCTGGAATAATGCAGCAGCCGATGCCTCATGGAGTGCCACCCCAGCAGCCAGTATACTTGTCACAAGAGGCAGGAAGCAGATTCCCTTTGAATCCAAATATGAATCCCATGGGCCTACCTTCAGCAGCAGCTCCAGGAGCACCTTTCAACGCTCCTCACATGAACATGCCTAACCAGCCAGGTATAGGTGTCCAAGGATCGTCTATATCCTTTGCAACCATGCAACAATATCAGCATCAGATGGCCTTGAAGCAGCAGCATGAGCAACAGCAGCAACTTCAACAGCAACAACAAAAGCAGCATCAGGAACAAATGGCCAAACAACATCAGCAGTGGGCCACTCACCATTTGATGTTGCGTGCCCAGTACAGTCAACAAGGTCTTCCACAAGGCATGGTACCAAACCCTCCTTCCATGTCAGGACAGGTAAGACCAAGCCAGGTCCCACAAAGACAGATACATCCAACCTCTCAGCCCCAACTTCTTAATGGAGCTAATCGTCAGCATCCCAATGGCCCTCCTCCCTATCGAGGACAATCATTTGAAAACGGGGAGAATCAGCAGTCCGTAAGTCCTGGCTACCATCCACAATCAGACGCTACCAGCAGCAAGTGTGATCAAGCTCCCAGGAGATCAAGTATTTCCTCAACGACTGTACAACCAAACGTGATCAAACCAAATATGGGTCAACAAAGTGATTCATCAGATTCACCAAACCCAGCTCAAGAAAGTCCAGACATCCTCACCGTAGTAGCACGTAGTATGATGGAAAAATCACCTCCGAATGCTGAAGTGCGACCTGTGATTCCATCAAAGACATCGGAGAGCGAGTCACCATCAGGATCAATTAGTTTTACGTCCCATCATGATGTAATGGGTGGGCTTCATTCTCCTCCTGCAGGAAGTGTGGCGTCAGATCATCCAGCTTCTAGACCACACCAGAAAGCAAAGTCTCCCCGCAGTCCGAGATCTGCCAAAGGAGATAAAAAATTCCAGTATAAGCTAGATCCAGAGCGCCCATTCATCTGTCACATTTGTGGGAAAGGCTTCAAGAGAAGAAACAATTTGACTGACCATGTCCGGACTCACACCAGACCTTATAAATGTGGGGAATGTTCCTTTGATACCATCCGATGGCAGTACCTTGCTGAGCACATGAAAAAAGCCCATGGTTTTTGCGGGGATGCCAAAGACCTGGAGATGCTGTTCAAGTCTTCCTCAAAGAAACTGATTCCAACTGATCGTATACCTGTCGCCAGCTTGACGCCAGCAATGGGAGTTGCAGTAACGAGTCTCCCTCCTCCACCTTCCATGGTTGGAAATGAACTTTCCAGAAAATCACTTTCTTCAGACTATGATTATGATCTTGTGGACTTCTTTGGCAAAGACTCTGAAGCTGAATCTGGGAAGATGGATGAAGATGAAATTCCCAAATACACTCCAGAAGATTCTTTAGTTCTTCCTGCAAATGATGGTAATGACTCAACCAAAGAAGTTCAAGTATCCCATAGTGAAAAATCAGTGGTATCTGAGGCTAACTCCGAAACAGAGCAATCTGAAGGAGCTGTTAATGTACGACTCCAAGTAGGTGAAGAAGTACTTAAGACCCAAGAATCTGAGAGCAGTGAAATGGATGAAGTACATGAAAGCAGTGAGGTGGTTGTACAGCCTGTTGCTCCAGAAGAGATTTTATCACAAGACAATGATGCATATGAACACTCACAAGAGGACCCAGATGAGCCAGAAGAGACCCTTCACTATGAAGATGATTATGAAGACGAAGACTACTCTCCAGTGCAAAGGAAAAAACCCAAGTTTAGTCGGAAGAAGCTTTTCAACAAGCGGTGGGCTGCTAGGAATGTTCTGGCCAAATACAAAAGCAGAGGCAGAGGAAGACCCAGAAAATACAACCATTCACAGGCAACAGTATTACAGCCTCTGGACAATCAGAATAATTTTGTTGCAGCAACTGTGGCAGCTACTGAAGCAGCATCTATGGAGACTCCTGATGGCAGTTTTAGTTCTCCTGCAAACACATCAGCCATAGAAAATAATCCGTCAGCTGTGCTTGCTACTCCTTCATCATCGGTTACCCCTGCATCTAATGGACCAAACGATAGTTATCCATCGGAAGACGAAATGCTTTACACCCCAAGCGGTCGACCTAAACGTCGCACAGGCAACTACAACCCTGGTCAGGTTGAGCAGAGGAACAATGATGAACTTGGTCATGATAAAGTGAAGCAAATCCAGCAAGTGCAGCCTTCTCCAGTGGCGCAAGATCAACTAGGACAAATGGTGATCCTGTCCTCACCTTTGATCAAGAGAAGAAGAGGGCGCCCCCCAAAGCATCACAAGAAAGGTGACCTCGTCATGCGCATCCGTGTGAAATCTGGATCCGAAGATGAGCAACATCATGCTCAACCGCAGGTACCCAATGGAGGCGACGTTCCGAAGGTCGATGGCAGGAAGCGTAAGCGAAACTCTGACCACTCCGCCGAAATCCTCCTCAATCCTAAAGGGGGCATAGAGTTGTCGGAATATTTCAAGATAACCAATAGTCGTGATCGTCCCTTCTCTTGCACCATCGATGACTGCACTAAAACATTTAAGAGTAAGCAACACATGAGGGAGCATCTTTTTACCCACCTCAAACCATACAAATGTGACCACTGTGGACAGGGCTTCGCTCGCACAGATTACCTTGCCTTCCACATGAAGGAAGACCATGGTGTTTATCCAACCAAAGAAGAACTTTTTGCCAAGAGAAAACTTGCCAATGCAAGGGCAACGTCCTCAAGGTATCGTGCTAATTGCAAAGATATAAAGAGACAAATGTTGCATGAAGGTATGGAAGGGTAGGAAGTGAATGTGAGAAACATTATGCTGCTATCCTTTGAATTGTGAATTCATCCTGCTTTGGAGGTTTGACTCCTAGCCTATCTTACATTCTAAAGATATTGCTTCTAACATTGGAAATTCAACCTATTCTCTAATTAAAGAAATGATAGACATTGGAAAACATAAACTCATCTCTATAATTTCCTGATAAAGTTGCAAAATAGATTATTTAAAGAGCTGATTCTTTTAGAAAATTAAAAATCAGATTTGCTCATTAGTGAAAAACAACAACTGACAGAGCCAAAAGTCCTAAAATCTTTTTCTGTCCAGAGTTTTAATAATAATCTGTCTTTAAAACACAAATCTTTTACATTGGCAGGAAATCTTATTTTCGTCCAACTTGAGACTTCGGCTTGATTGCACTCTTTGTTTCACCAATCTTCACCAAAGACCCTTCCATGTTGTATACGCCATTCTTTAGGCCCCGGTCACATAGGACCCCGTAAACAACACAATTCAACACGACTCTTTGTTAATTTATAGTTAATTGCCTCCGAACAAAGAGTCGTGTTGAATTGTGTTGCTTCCGGGGCCCTATGTGACCGGGACATCACACTTGTTTGTGACAAAAGTGTACTTGAAATTACAGGATAGCTTATAGTGTATGGAGAAAGTGAAATCTTAAGAACATTTAGTGGACAACTTAATAATGCTGGTGAAGTGTAAAGCTACAAATTTTCATGTACTATTTTTCAGGCCTTTCTCATATTAGAACAATGGCAATTCGGCATTACAAGGCCCCTTGAACGTTCAAAGTTATTTGTGTAATTCAGACTTCTTCAGTCTAAGGGGGTGTTGCTCAAAGGTTGCAATTGATCGCAAGTTTGCAGTTGATCGAAATAAGCCAATCAAAATCATTGTTTCATGCGCGTCTTGTTAAATGCGCACGCCGCGGGAGAATAAAAATGCGCGTTACAATTTCCAAAGTTGTAGTTGATTTGCAGTTGACTCTGAGCAACACCCCCTAAGTCTTTACTGTAATTTTAGGGCTTGTATTTATTTTCATTGTAATGAATATTCTCATATTTAAATTTGATTATAAAATAATTATAATTCTAATTTGAAAATACTGGTTACAATTCAATTTTCCATTGAATTGGGGTCTACAGTGCTGAAAATTTCATGTCAGCAAATACATAGCAGTTTTTAATTGATATTTAATTGAAATATGAAAAGACCTCATAATTTTAGTAGGTGTTTAGGAATAATTGTTGTCAACGATTGATATTTTCAGAGTAACTGATCGATCGCACCTTCGCGTTTGTAGCCAATGTCTGCCCAGCATTCATGAAATTTGAAAGAATTCTCCGTAAACGTGGGAATATGCAGGAAGGATGCATAACTGTCGCTAATGCAAGTATACTTTATGCACCAGCTGAATGCCTTCAATGTTGGTCAAGTGTATTCCCTCCTCCGTATATCTGCGTTCACAGAGCATCTTTCAAATTTTTATGAATGCCAGGCAGACGTTGGCCATTATAAACTCAAAGGTAATGGCACATACAGGCCACATCACACTTCATGACTTAGAGGGTGTGTTGCTCAAAATCAACTGCAACTTTGCAAATTTTACCGTGCATTTTCATTCGCGTACGGTATGCGCATTTAAGGAGACGCGCTTGAAACAATGATTTTGATTGGCGCGTTCCAATCAACTGCAACTTGCGATCAATTTCAACTTTTGAGCAACACCCCTTTAGTCATACAACCCTAAGACCACTTTTTTAGTTACTGAAACATGCTATGATATGTCTTCTCACGGCTAGGTACTTGATAATTTGTACTTAATTAGGTTTCAAGTATCAAGAACCTCACCATGAGACGACGTATTATAGCATATTTCAGTATTTGCAAAATTGGTCTTAAGTTCGTATGACTTAACGTCGTGTAGCGTGCCATGGCCTTTAATTAACCTTATATGCTCTATATGCATGTAGATGTAGTCATGTTTTATATTCATAAGATTTCTTTATTTCTCATTTTAGTTAGTTATAAATGGGTTAAATTTGAACCTGGGTATTATTTGTCTCTTGCATCTTTCTTATTTTTCATAAATGCTGCACTAGATGACTTTTTTTAATGTTGCAAACCTGAATTCATATTCTTTCTCCAATTTCACTTGCTAAGAGAATGCACTCAAACCTCGTTATAATGATATCCTGGGCCCCGTAATATAAAGGTTTGCGATTAATCGCTATTTGATTTTGCGAATAATTGCAAACTTTAGTACATGATGTGCCATAGACTTGCGATTGATATCAATCGCTATCAGATTAGCAATTGATCGCAAACCTTTATGTTACGGGGCCCAGGGGACCAGAAAAATTATCTCTTTATATCGAAACCTTGTTATATCAGGGCCAAAATATAATAAAATACAAAGAGATTGGACCAACAAAATCACTTTGTTGTAACAAGATCTCGTTATATCAGTGCTTTTATAACGAGGTTGGACTGTACATGTACTTCATAATATGGACATTATTGGAAATGTCACGACCATGAATTCACTCAAATTTTCACTCATTAGAATACCTATGACTTCTGTACAATATTAATTTAAAACGTAGAAATAACAACTCGCTGACGTGTCAAATCAGGGAATTTACTCAAATTTTTGTATGCTAAGACAGTAGCTTTTCCATTACCTCCTGAACAGTGTTGCTGGCTGGTAGCCATTTCTTGGGAATACTGTCATAACTATTCATTGTTTGCACATCATGATTCATGTATCATCTACATCCTAACAATTTTCTCATTAGTTCTCTTATTATATTTTTGATGCTGTATTGTTAGCATATTTTATTTGGCCATTTTTACCTTTTGCACCTACGAACTTATTTTTCTTGCCTTGCCAAACTAAAGATCATGTTGTAACAAGGGGATGTTCCAAGAAAATTGCAATCATTTGCAAGTTGCAGTTGATAGGCATCTGCCACTCAAAATTGTTGTTACATACACGCACATCTTCTTAGAAGTGCAAACTGTGCGTGAATGAAAATATGGGTTTCAATTTGCAACTGATTTGTGGTTGACTTGCAATTGATCGCAACATTCTAGCAACTATCTAAAGTGTATAGGATATCAAAGATTTGTTCATACAAAGTTTGACCTCTCTTATTTTACCTTTTATTGTAGGTTATTGGTATTGATAAAACTAATATTTCTTTGAATTTTCTTTCATCCACTGATATATTGGAAAGGGTCATTTCAAACTCAATGAAATAAGAGCTCATTCAAATTATGCAACATGCCAGGAGCAGATACAAGACTTGCCAATGGAAGGTGCTGCTGGTAATGACAAGAAAGAAAAAATTGATCACCTCACAAAGATAACCTTGGTTACCAGTATGTATGTATCAACCAGGTGAAAAGTTGTCACATCTGAATATGAGAGGTGGAACTGTAGAGTAAAATTTGTCTCTTCTATCTGTAAGAATGCAACATATCTTGTTCGTCAATAGGTTAATTGGTTTACGCAATACATATAGAATACTATCTTGAGCTTATTTAGTTGGGCATCCTATTTTTGGACGGGCATTTCATATGCAAAGTATTCAAATTTTGTATGTTTAGAATATCTAGTTTACTTTTTGCATGTTATTTACTATTGATTCAATTGTATACTATTCATAACATTGTAATAATTTCATTTCAATCATCATTCTTTCTTTTGTAAATATTTTTGTTTTCATTTAACTCTCTCAACATCTCACCAATATGTATAATACATGTATTATGGGTTGATTACTCTTAGCATTCTTTCAATCGGAAAAGTATTTCTTTCTGATATGAATATTATTTTACTTGTGACTTATGTGCCTTGAAGAAGTGTATGATGTAGGATGGTCATTCTAAAGTGCTCTTTTTATACATATCATGTATATCAATGCACAGTGCAAGTCAGAAATCTTTGCTACACCATGACACCAAAACTGCTCCCCAAAACAATATATTATCCAATTGTTCTGGGCATTTATATTGTCATAGCATAGCAAAGAATTCTGACTTGTGCTGTCTATATCTAATTGATGAAATGAATAATCAGTCATTCATTTGGTGGCTTCCGGGCTAAAGCCAGGGTAATAAATGCAAAGCGCCTTGAGCACTCAGCAAAGAGAGAGGATATGTGCGCTATATAAATTGCATATATTATTATTGTTATTATTACACATAGGTATCTTTTACAGTGGAACCTCGTTATAAAGAGGTCGGATATAGCGAGATACCTGTTATAACAAGGTGATTTTATTGGTCCCAGCTCTTTATAGTTCTTTGTTTTTTTTACCCTGATATAGTGAGGAACCTGATATAACAAGGTACAGTTGTAATTTTCATGATCCCAAGGACCTCGTTATAAAGAGGTTTCACTGTATTTACTGATACAGTCTAACCTCGTCATAATGAGTTCGTTGGGACCAGAGGAATTACCTCTTTATATTGAAATCTTGTTATATCAGGGTCAAAATGCAATAAAACACAAAGAGATGGGACCAGGAAAATTACCACATTATGTCAGTGCTCTTTATAACGAGGTTCGACTGTATCATGTTTTAGTTTAAACTGTGTATGATGCCATCTTTTTTATTTTTACTTTATTGTGTTTACACGCCACTCCCGTCTTTTGATAAAAGGTGCTAAATGTATACATGCGATTATTTATATAATACAAATAAATTTAGAAACAGATTTAGATTATGGAGCAGAAATTATAGGTGGTAATTTGGGGGTTTGGGAAATTTAGATTTTTCTTGATTAAATATTTGTTTCAAATTCCTTTTTTTTATTTTGCAGAAATGTAGAGAGAATTAACACAATCATGAATTCAAATTAATGATTTTAACAATGGGTAAATTTTTTTTAATAGCAGCTCAAATAATGTTGTAATTCAATGTTATCCATGTTGGAATAAGAATTCTTTGATCAGCAATTGTGATTATTTCCAATCCCATTAACCCATGTATATTTTTGGAAAACGTCATATATTGTTCATATTTTATATATAATGATGTATGTTGAGCTCTATCTTTTTGTTTAAAGGAAGCCTATCATAAGCAAGACCTGCGATGCCAAAGAAAGAAAGTTGCATCCTCCTTATTTTGATGCACAGCATTTTTTGTCAACTTGCCATTTATTAGTACGCTAATAGTAATTCACTTGAATTTCCATGTAACATTCTGACAAAGACGGAGGTGCCAATCATTCCAGAAAATAGAAATTAATGTGAATCACCAAACAGCTGAACCAATTAATTTTATGATAATACTCCAATGGTTTCCCTCCTGATAAAACCCTTGGCTCAGATAGTAATTCATATTTTAATTTCCAGTGTGCATATTTGGAATGGTTGGCATCTCTGCGAAGTTGAGTATAGTAATAAACAACTTTACTTTGTGTACCTTCCATTAGTGGGCATTTCTTCAATACCCTTCTATTTCAGTTGGCATTGTATCTTTGAATGATTGGCGCCTTATATTAACGTACACAGTTGCCCCACTGTCTTTTTGATATGCACAAAACAGTTACTATTTTATTCAAAAAAAGATGTATCTATTGTATATTGTAGAAGTTAAAGCTGTTTCTTGTTAGAAAGGAAAAAAAGAAAACTTTTTTATATGAAAATAAAAACTACATAAGCACAAATTAAGATTGGTGTGGATGGATTTCTTAATGCACTTATGCAGTGGAAACTCAGTACAGTCTCACCTTGTTATAACGTGGTCGTTGGGACCAGAGGAATTACCGCTTTATATTGAAATCTTGTTATATCAGGGTCAAAATACAATAAAATACAAATAGATGGGGACCAGGAAAATTACCTTGTTATAACGAGAGCTCTTTATGTCAGTGCTCTTTATAACGAGGTTTGACTGTATAACAAGGTGATTGCTACCATAAATAAGTTTGTTATTGCAGTAGTCTTGCTATAGCAGGGTTGTAGAGAACTGGGATCGGATTTTTAAGTCTTTATACCGAGTTTCCACTGTACGTGTTGTGTTATTCTTTTTATTGAGGGTCCTTGCATAGTACAGTCTAATCTCATTATAACGAGGTCGTTGGGAGCAGAGGAATTCATTACCTCTTTATATTGAAACCTTGTTATATCAGGGTCAAAATACAATAAAATACAAAGAGATGGGACCAGGAAAATTACTTTGTTTTAACGAGAGCTTGTTATATCAGTGCTCTTTATAATGAGGTTTGACTGTATTTACAATTTAATTATAGCTCTGATTTTACAAACCAGTCTAAACCTTGAGTGAGTACAGAGTTTTATAAGGGCTTGCAAATAACAAGCAATTTTCTCCATAGTGTCTCTATATCCATCAATTTATTGCAAGTCCAATGAAATTCTTGATGCTGAGTGAGTGTTGCACAATTTCAAAGTTAGGAGAGATTGTGCATTTTCTGAAATTGGGCCTTGAGGAGCATGACAAGGAATTTAACAAGAACAATTCCAATTAACTCGCATGTATACTGGCTGCGAGTATACATACAGTGGAAACTCAGTATTGTTATACCAGAAGGGTGTTTCATCAAGATTTGTCGCAGAGACAATTAGTCAGCGCTGACAAATTCCTTGACTGTGATTGGATGAAAAGCACTATCGCTGACAGTTGCTATGGGAACTGTCGGAAAATGACTCCTTGTCGCTGCGACAAATCTTGATGAAACATCCCCCAGACCTCCTTATGCTTAGTTTCCACTGTACCATTTCCTTTAAAGCCATTTATCAGTATTTTTCTTTCGAATAGACTGTGATGCCATTGTTCAACAATAGTTAAATGGCACTTATGAACAGTTTAAAATAAATTAATCTCTGTTATTTGCCACACAACATAATTTGAAACATTTTGAATAAGCTACACAATGAACGGGTATACATATAAATTAAAAACAAAACTGAACAGAAACACATCGAGTGTAAAAACTATTTAATATTAATTATAAATGTACAGTTGATTTAAAAAAAAAAATATTAATAGCAAATGCACCATATCGTCATTGATAATGTTAATTCTCTTATAATTTACCTGATCCTATATTTCCTCCATACAATCTGCCCACTTCTCTAAAATACATTGAATATTTTAAACAAAATAGATACTCAATTTACTCCTAACAAAGATGCCAACCATTCCATAATGCGTTTCATAAAGCTGTGCGTACATCTATGCAGGATTCTACGATCGACTAGTGACCCGTTCCTTGGTGCGATTGAGCACCAGGGACTATTAAGTGCAAGAAAGGGTCACCAGTCGTTCGTAGAGTTGTGTGATGCACAGCTCTATGAAGTACAATCCAGGAATATGAAAGGTCAAAATTACGATGGGTGACTTCAAGTATGGAGTTTGGTGTTGGTGTTGGTGTTGAGAGAGCAAAACGGTCCGTAAACCGAGCTCCAACACTGTTGGTCAGGTTACAGAAGTGATACAGAAACGACCGGAAATACGTGAGAATCTTGTGAGGTCTACCCCAAACACCGACAGACTTCAAGTTTGGTGTTGAGGCTGGTGTTAGTTTTGCTGCAACACCAACACCAGCGTTCAACACCGTACTTGTAGTCACCCAGTGTCTATGGTTGGGCATTAACTTGGAAATTATGCACTGTATTTACATAAAAATATATCTGATTAATATTTTGGAAAGGTTGGCAAATCTGTATTTCCTTACAACCTTGGCATAAACACAATATATTTCTATAATACCTCTTCTACAACAAGTTTTAACTGTACAGGTATTTGGATATATTAATGCCTATGATCTATTAATGAACAGAAGAGGATTTATATTTCAATTTGTAAGCACATCAGGAATCAATTTCAGAAGTTGAATTCAATCAAATAATCAACATTTTTATAAGTTTTCTATGGTGCATCAGTACTACATTGGTAGATTATTAAAATTAGTCTTGTTCGGAGCACACCTCGAAATATTGGGGACTACATCATTTTACATCACAATTGAGTCGCTCTCGACAGCTCTTGGATATATCCATATTTATTCAACACCCAGTGACTCGTATATTGGTAGTGCATATTGACAACCAATGAAGCAGTGTTGGATTTGAATAATCGCGAATAATTGTTTTTAAAAGTCCCCTTCTCTTTATATTCTATTGTTTCTATCCTCATAATATTCTCTATTAAACTGGAGCTTTTTCTCTAGCCCCAACAGGTTGGACCTCTGCAAGGTTGTCTGTAGTTATACTGCAGGTTTGAACAATTCAATTAAAATATTTTCATGGCATTTACTTTGTCAATAGAATTGCTATTATTATTATGTCAAACCAGTTGCTACTAATACGCAGAGTGTGACAGTCAACATCGCGCAATATTTTTTATTTATTTACTTATAATAATAAAAGTCAGAAGTTTCCAAGTCTCCTTTTTACATTTTCTAGTTTTTACCCCTCATTAGTTGAATTTTTTGAAGCCGATTCTATTTCTTCAGTTCCAACAGATTCGACTTAGGGAGTGTTGTTCAAAAGTTGCAATCAATCGCAAGTTGCAGTTGATCAGAACGTGCCAATCAAAATCATTGCCTCATGCGCGTCTTGCTAAATGCGCATATAGTGCGTGAATAAAAATGCATGTTATAATTCGCAAAGTTGCAATTGATGTGCAATTGATTTTGAGCAACACCCCCTTAGGGCAGAGTTGACTTTAATTGTGATGCACAATGATGCAGACCTCTAGCTGTGCTCCAAATAAGATAACAATTATTAAAGCTAATATTACGCTTCTCTTCTAACGTCCATCACATTGTGTTACTATCTGCTCCCTATTGCACCTTTACCTTTTTCATTCTCGTCAACACATAGCGTACCTCTCCATACAAAATGCTAGATATGTCAGTACAGTGATACCTCATTAGAGCAAGGTTAAACATAACTATACCTGATGAATTGAGGTACTAGCCGTTAATTCAATTTTCTATTTCAAATTGAAAAATTGAAAAATAGTAAATTGACTCTGATCTCGATCAATATTTGTTTTTAAAACAGAAAAATGAAGGTGCATTTCGATTTCCATCATCAATATAATATTGAAATATTGAAATGTAGAAAAACAAATTAATTTGTTCCATTTTCTATTTTTCATGTGAAATTAAAATAATGAAAAACGAGTTTCATTTGTCAATTTGGCTTTTTTCTGTTTTAAAAACAGAATATTGATCAAGATCAGAGTCAATTTTCTAGCTTTCAATTTTTCAATTTGAAATAAAAAAAAATTGAATTAACGGATAGTACCTCAATTCTGATAACAAGGAGATTTTTGTTTTCAGATCCTTTTATATTTTTTTTTATTGTTCCTCTACCCTTGTATAAAGAGATTCCTGATATAACAAGGTCATTTTCATGATCCCAAAGACCTTCATTTGATGAGGTTTCACTGTACTTCCTAATTTCGTTCATTTTTCACAAATTCATCATAAATTATGGCGGTAATATTTTACAATTTTCTGAACTACATTTAGTTTTTAATCCATGTCAAATTGTTAATCATTCAGTGGCAGGCAGACTTTAATTCATCATCTGTGAATGGAATTCTAGATGCTCTTTGAGAAGGAGTGATATACTGGTCCCAACTCTCAAGTCTCTTTCAATGGCAACTACGGCTAAAGCCAGGGTAATAATGTGGCAATTACTATCGATCAACACAGGAGAGTATATACCATGAACAAATGGCTCCTGAAATATATATAAATGACAATTTTAAAAATTCAAAGAAAATAAACATAATTTCCCTTTCCATGAGATAACATTATGACCCCCCCCCCCTCTCATCACTATACTGGGAATAAAACACAAGGAAGGGAGGGAGGGTCATGTAAATTCTATTTACTCCATGAACCTACAGAAGAACAAAATAATTCAGCGTTCTTCAGTATCTAAACTAAATTATGATAGGACTTTTCATACATTCAACGGAGGTATTAAGTACATTTCATACTCACCGATTTACATCATGTACCAATCAATAAAATATGCGATAATTATTACATTCATATTCATAAAATAGTACATGTATATACTGAATAAATACAATGGTCTAATATCACTCTCACTATACTCACATTTCATTACAAGAAACACATGTTCTAGGAGTGTTATAATTCTCTACATAGAAACACATTTTCCTGTCCGCAAGAAACTCGTAACATTTTCGCTAAGCTCGCACAGAATTTTACTAATAGAGGGCAAGTCATTTTATAACGGAACAATGCAAGAAAAGCAACTATGGATCACTATATGCCATACACATGCCAAAAGCTTACAAGTGCTTGTTTATACCAGCGCTACACTATTGAGAGTATTTGTTCATGTGAAGCCTTTTGCCCAGTACAATAAAATGCTTTGGTATTTAATAACAAAATTACAAACAAACAAATGAAATATAATAGTACAGTAGGTATATTTAGAATTCTTAGAAGTAAATTGCATTCTTATTTATACAACGATGGCACTCATTATATTATTATTATTATTATTACTTATCTAAACTCTTGAGGATGCAATTAATATGGTGAATTTCAATGTCGGATTCCATCGTGAAATATCTAGTCTCATCAAGGCACCATGAAAATATATAATCACGAGCCGAGTCGATGTGAATTTCCATTTAAGAAATGGTTGTTTTTTTATCCAGTAGCATGAAGTATACACACCAACATTCCTTATATGACCCAAGTTTTGCGACGTCTTTGGTGTATCTCTTTTCAATCTCACTTTCAAAGAGTCTATTTGAGAAGGGATTTTCATTCGTGGCTTGGTCTTATGGCATCTATACACCACAACCGGAGCTGAGTCAATGTGAATTTCTATAAAAAGAATTGGTATTCTTTTGACCAGTGGTATGAAGGCTACACACCAACATCTGTTATATAACCCAAGTTTTGTGACATCTTTGGTCTATCTCTTTTTAATCTCTCTTTCTTTTTAATCTCACTTTCTAAGAGTCTATTTGTCGAGAATGGATCTTCATTCGTGGCTTGGTCTTATGGCATCCTTACACCACAACCTGAGCTCCAATAGCGTCTTGTTGAGGGACGTCGTCCATTCTACTCTGTCTTCCTTGGTGTCTGCTGAAAGGAGATGTCTGTTTGAGGAAGGGGATGGGTGGAGGATGGGGAGATGGAGGAGATGGAAAGAGGTAGGAGGGAGAGAGGGTAGGATAGTGAAAGGAAAGAAGTAGGAAAGAGAGAGAGAGAGAGAGATGGAGAAAGAGAGAGAGAAAAATAGAGAGAGAAAAAGGAGAGAAAAAGGAGAGAAAAAGGAGAGAAAAAGGAGAGAAAGAGAAAGGAGAGAGAGAGATAGAAAAGGAGAGAAAGAGAGAGAGAAGGGGAAAGAGGAAGAGAGGGAGATTGCGTGTGTGTGTGTGTGTAACAAGGAAGAATATAAAGAAAGAAGAAGAAAGTGAGAGTGAATGTGAATGATAGAGCGTGAGGAGAGTAAGAGAGAAAGATGCATAAGGGAAAGAAGAGATACAAAGAAATGGGAAAAAAACAGGTTAATGAAAATATAGGTACATTTTAATGCAATGTCCCCCAGGTTCTGGGTTGTGAATGTTCTGAATTCTTTATACTACACACAATGGCATACCTCTTGAGCTTATAAATAGTTTCTTGTTGTTTTCCAGCTAGCATTGGCTTGAGGGGACGTATAAATGATGTGACCAATGGTATCATTGCCATAACAATTTTCCAAATATTTACTGATGCCTGAATAAAACATACTCCCTCTGAAAAAAATATATAATAAAATTACAAATTTAGATTGGCACAAATGCTTTTATATCATCAGTGAAGGACTTACTTGGTGACGGTGTATGGGGGTGGTGTTAAAAAGTTGCAATTGATCGCAAGTTGCAGTTGATCAGACCCCGCCAATCAATACCATTGTTTCATGAACATCTTGTTAGAAGTGCATATCATGCGCAAATGAAAATACGGGTTACAATTTGCAACTGATTTGTAGTTTTGAACAACTTTTGAACAACACCCCCAATGAGTTGGAGTGTTTATATCATTATGGACTGATCGAAATTGATCGACTCTTACTCCCTTCATTGCTCTCTGAAATGCTCAAGGCAGCAAGTATACTCCAATGGTTAAAACACTGGCAATTTTGATATAATTCAAGAAAAGGACTTACTTGGTGACTGTGTATGAGTTGGAGTGTTTTGAGACGAGTGTGTCCCTGTCTGACTTGCTGGCCGGTCTACTTGTTTGGAGCTCAAAGGTGTTTGGTCTTGCGCAGTGAATACGAGAGATCATCTTCACTTCTCTGGTGATGCACGCCTTCAAGTCGATGGTGCCGATGGGTGGCTGGTGGGAGAATAAGATTCAAACATGTTATTATTTTGCAGACCTATGTACAATTCTAACACTGGAAAAATGATGATACTGGTCAAAAACGGGTCTGCTTGTCTAGTGCAGTGGATACGAGATAGCTTTTACACTGGAAAAACGATAAGTTTGTGGTGAACTTCACAATCTTATTCTAACCTTGCGTTTCTCATCCCCAGGATATTTTCCAGAATGATAGGTTTTCACCATGTAGGACGCACCATGATCTCCTATGCCATATACCCAGTCGGCTGCAGTCATAAAAGATTGTCAGCAATTCCTCCATCCCTCATCCCCAAATCAATAATGATAAAGATTATGGTGAATTACATGAATCACAATGTTACTCTCACTTTGCCGTTGTTGCACCAGAGATATTTTCAGAATGATAGGTTTTAACCATAGGTTTTAGCCACACACCCAGCCCACTACAATCATCGATCCTCAGAAAACCATCAGCGTGGGTTCCCTCCTGCCTTCCCAATACAAGGCAAATGGTATAAAACTCCATGAATCACCATAATATTTTTACCTTGCATTTATCGTCACCGGGATACTTCCACAATGATATGTTTCCACTATGTAAGACACCATCTCCTATGCCACACACCCAGTCCGCTGCAGTCATCAAATATCTTCACAGAACACTCTGCATGGCCTTCCCTCCTGCCTCCCCAAAGTGCTTAAATGAATCACCATAATATTCTTACTTTGTTTGTCTCGTCTCCGGGATACTTCCAGAATGATAAGTTTCCAGCATGTAGGAGACACCATCTCCAATGCCACATACCCAGTCCACTGCAGTCATCAAACATTGTCATAAAACCCTTGGCATGGGTTCCCTTCTGCCTTCCCATAGCAATTATATTTAATGAATCACCATGTCATTCTTACCTTGCGTTTCTCGTCTCCAGGATACTTCCAGAACGATAAGTTTCCACCGTGTAAGACACACCACCTCCTATGCCACATGCCCAGTCCACTGCAGTCGTCAAACATTGTCAGGAAACCCTCGGCATGGGTCTGGCTGTCCGTGTGGCACGACATCGTCATGTGAATGGCGCCTTCTAGCGGTGATAGGAAGGGAACCTGCGCAAAGAAAGTGACATAATGATGTTATGAAGTGTTAATGAGATACCAAAGATGTCACATACTGAGCCCATTATTTAGGGAATATTCATATTAGACACAAAGCATTCCAGAAAAGGCTTTCATTACAAGTGAATGGCTGAGAATATGGTCATTGTCACATTTGCTCTTGCTAATTCTCAGCTCTAGCATTATTCACATTTTAATTTTGACCTCATGCATATTGCAGAGCGGTTGTCATCTTTGTTAATAGCTGGGTGCAAATTTAGGAGCAAAATGAACCCCTGGGGCCTGTAACATAAAACAAGTTTGCAATCAACTGCAAATTTTTGTACATTTCCCATCGACTTGCTATTGATATCAATCGTATGATCGATTGAAAAGCTTTAGGATATGGGACCCTGGTCCCATATCAATGGACTTGAAATTCATTGATGGCTTTGGGAAGATGTGAAATGTGATCTGGTTAAAAGAAATTATAGTTTTCAAATCTTTCAAATGTTCAACNGTCGCCGTCGGAAAAAGCGGCGCCTATGTCTCGATTCTGCTACGCAGGCGAGACAAAAATGAATTAAAATGACATAAAGAAATATATTCTTACTTTGCGTTTCTCGTTCCCTGGATACTTCCCGAACGATAGGTTCCCACAGTGTAAGACACACAAACGCCTATGATACATACCCAGTCAGCTGCAGTCGTCAAACATCGTCAAAAAACCCTCTACATGCCCCCCCCCCACCCAAATTAAGGCCGATGAATATAGGATTTCAAGAATCACCATGTCAATCTTACCTTGCGTTTCTCATCTCCCGGATATTTCCAGAACGACAGGTTTCCACCATGTAGGACGCACCATCTCCTATGCCACATACCAAGCCCGCTGCAGTCATCAAACATCGTTAGGAATCCCTCAGCGTGGGTCTGGCTGTCTGTGTGACAAGACATTGTCATGTGAATGGCACCCTCTAGCGGTGATAGGAAAGGAACCTGCACAAAGAGAGTGACATAATGATGTTATGAAATGTTTATGAGATACCAAAGATAAACTGGAGCTATTATTTATTGAATATTCATATCAAATTGCTGCGCTTCATTCAGAGATGCAAAAATGTTCTGGAATGTGTCCGAGGTGCAGTTTCATATGAATTTGAGGCTTTCATTATATGTGAAAGGCTGAGAGTACGGTTATTGTTTTCATGATTGCTCCCACTTTGTTCAGCTGTCACCATTATTTATATTCATTTTGGGAAGATGGGATGCATCATTTGATATGGGTTGCGTTTCATGAAGCTCTTCATAGAACTACACACGACTGGTGACCCTTCTCAAGTGCTTACTCAGTGACATAATGTTTACCGAGTGCGGGAAAGGGTCACCAGTCATCTGTAGAATCATGCTTGCCTCTACAAATAGCTTTATGAAACACAGCCCAGGTTACATGTAAATTGATATAGTTTTGAAATCTTTACATATGATTATCTGACGAAAAACCTGACAACAATGACCATTTTCCTCCTGTTCCCCTATTCCGTATAAAGCCTAAATGATATCTGTGATATCAAACTGACCTTTGTAAGAGTGCATTTCTTGAGTTGACAGCTAGCTAGAGTGAGGCGTGCTGAGCCCACCATAGCAAAGCTGTTCTGCCCCCTCAATACTGAATACCAAAATGGTTATCGCTTATTCTATCACTCTATGGAACGCCCAATTCTTGTGAGGGTGCATTTCTTGAGCTCAAAACTGAGCAGATCATACAAGAAATACACCCCTAAATGAATAATAAAGTGCATATGAGCCACGACTAACCTTTGTAAGAGTGCATTTCTTGAGTTGACAGCTAGCTAGTGTTAGCCGGGCTGAGCCCACCATAGCAAAGCTATTCTGTCTAACAGTGCTGTGGCCAGACGGTCCTGGAGAATTCAGATTACGGCCTCCTTGCTGTAGGGCAAAGAGAAAAGGTGAAATATCTTGAAAAAAAATGTTGTCTGCTGAATTTCTCACAATTCAAATTTTGTGGACATTGAACATGTAGACCAGTTTTAGGAGAGGTGGAACTTCAGATTTTTAATCACTTTCTGAGCTACAGCAATATTATTAATATTATACAATTTTTCAATGAGAGATTAGAGTATGTTCCTGGTTTGTTTGAACAAAATCTACCCAGAAATGGCCTGTCATTCCTCAATGAAATTTCCAAATTCTATCACCATAATTCCTCCATTTTAACACATTTTGACACATCCTCAATTTCCAAATGGACACTTTGTCAAAATTCAATGATTTCCCCTGATTTGAGGGGTTTTAAAAATCAAATTCCCTGACTTTCCCCTGACTGATACACGTGAAACTCATTTTTTATGTTTTCAGGTAGAGAGGGAACCCTGGTTTCTCATTGTCATACCCTAAATGTAGATGCAGTCTTGAATTTCTTTGGTGTGAGGCTCCAGCCATGCTTGGAGTTAGCAGCCTTCTTGCTGTGGACTGCATCCATGGTAGCACATCTACCTCTCATCTCATATACCAGTAGCTCAATGGTGAAATCACTTCCTAGATCATTCCTGCAAAATTCAGACAAGATTGTGAAAAGTTGAAACTCATAGACCAGCACAATTTCCTCTTTAGTACACTAAACCTCTTGTAAGATCAGGGCTAAAAGACAATGGAATTTCACACATCTTGTTCCTTTGTTTGATTTAAGATATTGAATCAAGTGAAAATTTATGCAAGGGAGAGGGTATCATACAACAAGAAATGAAAGTAAATATGGTATGTATATTACTTGTTGTGCTACTTGTGCACTATGACACAACAATAGGAATGTTCAAGCAAACGCTGATTTCATAGTGACGCAGGCAATTTTTGCCTGTGGTGTAATTCTTGGTGATATAATCGGAAACAGGGGCCTATTTACTATAATGATTAATGCATGCTCTATTGACACACTATTACCGGACTATATGAACTCCAAAAATAACTAAATCATCCCTCATGCAGGTCTAATAACCTCGGCCTATGTCCTCGGTAATACAAACCACCGGCACTTGGGATAATGTAGTTACTAGTCGTGCTTTATCCAATATAATGCATGATAAACCATTTACTATCTATATGATAAGCATGACTTACAAGCACACTAGGTTGGTGAAGTGAAGGCAGTCTCCTGTGATCTCCCTTGTGGACAGGATCTGAGTTGCAATCACATGCTCCTGACATCTCACAATCACAAAGAAACTATGATGAGCTTGATCTATAGATGGAGAGAGAAAAAGAAAAGTTTGAATTAGATGAAAATATATGTAAATACAAATTGTTGAAATTCTGATGTCATTCGCTTCTCCTTTCTATCAGTGTTTCAGAAACAGATTCAAGATTCAATCATGAGCAGAAAGGGTGAAAAAAGTTTATTTTTCTCTATCAGTATATAACCTAAAATCCGACTCCAAACTTTTTCAGTCTTTTTATGGTTCATAGGGGGATATTACGAATGATTGATTCCAGTGCATTTTTCTCTCTTCATTGATGCTATCCATGAACAAAAGGGTTTCTTAGGAGACAGATGGATGTGTAATTGTGTTCTAAATAACAATGGGTGTCAAAGGAGCTATGAGGTACTGTGTCTTGAGGGGTAGTCTGATATCCTTGATGGTTACTGATCCTCTGCAAGGGAAGATCTCCTCGCCATCCTCCGTCACCAAAGCACCCTCTTCCCCCCCCCCCCACGCCTCTCCCTGCCCTGCCCCAATCATAGTACCTGCATCTACCCTACCTCTACCAGAGTCTAGAGCCATGAGGTATTGTGTCTTGTTGGGGATTCTTATCCCCTTGGTTACTGGTCCCCTGCAAGGGGAGATCTCCTACCCCTACCCTCTCCCGCATCGCCCAAATAATTTGAATCTGGATTTACCTACCTCTGCCGGAGTCAAGAGCCATGAAGCACTGCGTCTTGAGGGGTAGTCTAATATCCTTGATCATTACTGATCCCCTGCAGGGGTAGATCTCCTACCCCCTGCCTCCCCCCTCCCGACATCATAGTGTCTGGGTGTACTTAACTCTACCAGAGTCTAGAGCCATGAGGTACTGTGTTTTGAGAGGTAGTCTGATATCCTTGATGGTGACTGATCCTCTGCAGGGAAAGATCTTTTACCCATTCCATCCCCCCCCCCCCTACACATCTTAGTGTCTGGGTGTACCTACCTCTACCAGAGTCTAGAGCCATGAGGTACTGCGTCTTCAGGGGCAGTCTGATATCCTTGATGGTGACTGATCCTCTGCAGGGAAATATCTCCTCGCCATCCTCCGTCAACACAGCCTTGGGCGGGGCCACTGGGTTCTTCAGGTACTGGATCTCAGAGAGACATGCCTGGCGACGTTGAGCTGAAACAAAAATTGCAAATATAATTAACAGACATGAGCAGCGTCGAACTCATTATTATGTGTCCTCTTTTCATGCAGGATATGAACATTTACAGATGTTGATTGTTAATAATACGAAATCAATCTTCTTACTGAATAATGCACTCAGAAATTGCTGAAAGTTTCCAAGCAGCATGTATTTTGGGGAATCAACGCATGAAATTTAAAAACATCTTTGACTCATTTAAAGCAACTAAATCGCCCCAAACTGCCCCTCCTATTACTCACTAACCACCCAAGAGCATCCATTATTTTCAATCCGATAGTGTATCTATTCTCATGTGGCCTTTATGATAAATTTGGTATGTATGTTATCCTTATATCAAGATGACAATTTTAAAATAAAAGCTATAAACACGCTCAGAGTTATTTCACATTTTTCATAAACATGTACTAGATATTGCAATAATCCTACACCTTCCAGTGAGTTAGAGAACTATTGTACAAGCTTTAATTACTATCTTTATTCAAAATCCAAGATTTCAGAGTATTCCCGATTTATAAGAGATGTTGTGGAACAAGATGATTAAAGCTTACTTGTAACAACAAGTAGTCTCTCAGCTTCAATCTCCTCCTTGGTGCCATGGTACTCCTCAGTGGCAGCGATCAGCTCTAGAGCTTGGCTGGTCTGATGGATGATGCTCTGCTGAGCAGACACTTCCTCCATCAGCATCTGAATCTTCTCCTTGGTGCTCATCTTCTTAGCGACCAGCCTTTTCTGCTGTCCGCCCTGAGGCTGCTGCTGGGGACGCCTACCCGTATCGTTCCTTGATGTCGTCGAAGACGCCGATGACGTGGTGGATGATGACCTCGGCCTGGAGGAGGGTTGCCTGACGACGGTCCGGGATGCGGTCTCGCGGGTGACGGTCCGGTGGGTGATGGTGGTGGGGCTGAGCGTCTTCTGCTGTTGTTGGGACCGGTAACTCTCCAGGCTGATCGGGGCCAGGGAGGAGGCTGTAGAGATGCAGGAATCGATGGAACCGACGCTGGAGCTCCTGCGTCGTGATCGTGGAGGTGGGATGGGGTTACTCTCATCGGAGGATGAAGAGGAGGAGGCTGTTACTTCAGCGATGTTGGCATAGATTGGCTCCATCTAGAGATAGGAAATGTTGTAATAACTGTAAAATTTTGTTTACACATGCTGAATTTCCACCATAGGTCATTCCATTATATCTACCCCTTTTCCATTGAAATTAAATTTGTCATATTTCTTCAAGAACTACTTCAGAGGAAAAGAAAGTGATCATTATATTTTTCTGCTGAAAATGCATCAAGTATTTCATGAAGGAAAACGATTTTGGGGGAGGATAAAAATAACTTGTGGTATAAACAATCTACAAAGTCAATTATAATTTATATGAATTTCCTTTCAAAGTTCAATAAAAGAAATGAAATTGAATATGAGGCTCGTCGCGACAAAAGGGCCCTTAAGCTGTTTACGCGTACGCGGTAAAACACTGCGCGGTAGCGTGACGTCACAATGAGCTGAAGAGGAGAATGGAAAGAGCTAGGTTTAGTACCCAGGCGTAATGCTTAATCTCAGAACATTACGGTAGAAATCAGAATTCTGTAACGGTACACACGCTGCTTCTTTATGTTATTTATAATCATACTCACAACCGTGTAAACTGTATTCGAATCAACTTTTGTGCCAGGAGAGTTAAATTTCAGAGAAAAATATTTGAGAAAGAGTTGAGGAGTGGAAATCATTTAAGTGTTCCAAAAATGAGAATTGTTAGATTTGCCCTCACTCTAAACAGTAACTTTTTCAGCATGATAAAACGGTCATGATTTTGATATCGTCTTTGTTTCAAAACCTACATTTCATAATCCCAATTTTTCCCGCAGATATTATTGCATTATTGATATCTGCATTATTGTCGTTCATGTCATTACCATCATCAATTCCAGTCTTTGTATAGGGTCAGGAAGTTTATGGAAGAGAATTACAAAATATTTTTGATCCCAACTCCGAATGATAATATTTCTCAGCATCGAACTGTATCCGTTAAAATGAGCTCTCCAGCTCTTCATGCATGGAGAAAGGGAGAGAGATAGAGAGAGAGAGAGAGAGAGAGAGAGAGAGAGAGAGAGAATGGGATGCAGAGGCTTCGATACTTTCCTATAGTCCGCGAACTTAATGCAAAAAAAAAGCGGTGATGTCGAGAGTGATTTGAGGTTTCCATAATTAAACCGAATAAAGTACTAGAAAAATAAATATTTAGAAATCTTTGTAGCAAATAAAGCAATACCAAAATAAGATACTTAAAAATCATGTTCTCGCCCAGTTTTTATCCTCGTAACTTTGAAACAAATTGCACAAATGTGTGAAGCCAACAAGTTGTTTGCCTTCTCAAAAGAAGAGTCTGCCTTAAAATATTATGTCTTCAACAGGAGCAGAAAAATCAAATGAACAGAATAAAAAAGGGTTGAGAAAATCGGACAGCTAATCATAAACTCCTGATAATTAAAGAATTTGTTTTCAGTAGACTCTTCTTTTAATACGATAATGGTATGCGTATTTGTTTGTTGACAAATGAACTCGTCTTTCAAATCTTTACAAATCTTTAAATTTTGATAAACAGTTTTATATTCATCGAACTGGGAAAACATTATTTGAAGAAAAACAATCTTGAAAAGAATATTAAAGTTCTCTGCAAATTAACTAAAAATGTGTAAAGATTTTCAATGCATATTTGGGAAAACGATGTCACGAGAGATATGGGAACTATTTTGATGATAGTGAGTAAATCGGTAACACTAAACATTTTTTCGTAACTGAACATTAAAAAGTTTGTTATGTTCTTTACATTATGGTGATATGATAACTACGAGTTTAGATATAGGGGGAAAACCCTGAGAGGAAAGCAAAATGAGGAAATTCTGATATATGAAAGAAAATATGCGAGAAGGAGCTTTCAATCTTTTTATTTGGAACCGTCATTGGTGTTAAATTTGTTGTTATTGAACTTTCAATATTTTATTTTTTTGCGCAAATTTTGAACAGTCATGAATTACAGAATAGGGACGCGAAATTATGTGATTCTGAAGAAGGTTCATTCGACCCCCCACCCCCCGCTCTCTCTCTCTCTCTCTCTCTCTCTCTCACTCACTCACTTCATTATTTCCCGGTCTCTAAGGCTAATTTGATGGCCTAACTGTCTAAAGTGTGTTTAAAATCACTCCACGGTCATCTAAGGTATTCAAGATGAATGAATTTATTTAGCATAAAGCCTTGTATAAAACCTAGGCTTTTCCAACGCTCCTGTCCAGCTTATTGTGACGTCATGCTACCGCGCAGAGTTTTACCGCGTACGCGTAAACAGCTTAAGGGCCCTTTTGTCGCGACGAGCCTCATATGTCATTGGGGATTACGTAGGACTAGGTTTCCTTTCCTTTCTTTAATAGGAGAACAAATTCAGGAGTATAATATCAATAAAGTAATTGAGTAAGGATTTATGAAGGCGTACATTATCAATATTGTAGTCCCATCCAGATAGATCTGCGTTGGATTTAGAAGCTTTGACAGGTGACATCACATCTTTCTTCAAACTTTCTGCCTTGGCCTTCTCCTCATCCTTCATAGCTTGCTCAGCCTCAACAATCAGCTCATCAATGTCACCAAGGACATCGCTGATGTTCACTTCACTCTCATCGGCTGCTTCATTTGGCTGAAAGGAAAATTATATAACATTCATAATATTACCCAGTGTAGACACATATTGACTAACCGGATATTGAAAGCCGCATAATGCATGAACGAAGTAATAAAGTTAAAAAAGCTTTTTTTGCTCTCTCATTAATCATATCTCTGCCAACATCAACTCACACAGAAGTGATAGTGGTGTAATTCATGCAGTGATTATACAAACTATCTAACGTTCCAACCTTTTGGACAGGAAAAAAAGTAGGAATGAAAGTAATTGCCATAGGAATTTGTAGCATTAATGAAAAATAAAAATTATATGTCAACAGTTTTAGAATGACGAAAAAAATCATGAATGATATATACACTTTGTATGGCGCCAACTCCACTTAAAAAAAGTGTCCAAGATGCAATTAGTGCAAGAAAAAAATAGAATTATATGCGATGGAATATTGTATGATGCTTTTGCTATAAAAAACGACCACGACTAAAAGGCTTCATATAATAATATATCTTTTCCAGGACCATTCACATTTTAAAAAAGGTTGCTCAGGTCAGTGAACATAAAGCAAACTTTTATGTAAAAACTCTTACCTTCTCGTCCACATCATCAAGCCAATCATCAGTTGGAGCGCTGGATCTCTCCATGGTAATGGATACGATGCCTGTTTGCGCCATCTCCTGTTGGTTGTGTGTAGGCACGATCTCATCTTCTTCCGTCATGTAATCATCCTCAGCGGTAGATGCACTAACTGTATATGTGCATGGAACAAATAGAAAGATAAAAAAAAGCAAAATAAATGAATAATGTTTGGAAATATCAACCCTAATATTCTAATTTGGTCCAATTAATTGTGGGGCCGGACAGCTCCTGGGTACTGCCAGATCAACAGTGATTCGTTGTTTCAAGTGCCAAATAAGTTGAAAGCAACTCATATCAAACATCCCTTGATATTGAACCATCAGTTTCACATTGGTCAGAAAAATATATGAATACAGAATATTTGATTCTCCTGGTTCATGTGTCCATTTTAGCGAGAGAAAAAGACTTTCATCACTATCCTTTCTCCCACACTGCAAGTTTCCTCTCATTACTATCATTGTAAGCCTCTTTCACATGCAGCTTGGCAAGCCAGTACAGCATTTTGAAGAGTACGACACTGCATTTTCGCATTATGGTTTGTATAGAGTACAGAAGCTATGAGGTAATTGCCCTTTGTTTTAGCATAACAGATGCTTTTGCCAGACAATTAGCAGTGACAGGACTCTTATTGTTTAACATAGTGACTGTTGTGATCACTGGAACCCTGTACTTCTGAAACAGTTTAGAACCACTTACCATAATCGTTATGACATCACACCTCAGTACACTACACTCATACCAACTGGGTATTTAGATGAACTAAGTAACGGGATTTTAGTACACTTGACATCAAATCGGGGAAACAAATTCAGGATACAAAAATCAACTCACCATCTGCATCAGCATTAGACTCTGCATCCATCTCTTCTTCCTCTGTCTCAATATCTGTTTCTTGAGGCAGCTCCTCTTTCTCTTCTACAGGCTCCTCTCTTTGGGCAGATCTTGTGTTCTTCTACATGGAGATTAAAAATGTTTGAATGAAATGTCAGGTAAATATATGTTCACAGAATTAGACATCTCCTCTTCCTCTGTATCTACATCTGTTTCTTGTGACATCTCTTCTTTCTCTTCGACAGGCTCCTCTCTTGGGGCAGATCTTAAATTGATCTACATGGAAATTACAAATGTTTAAATATAATAAATTGGTTTTGGTACTTTCTGGAAAAGTTCTTACAAAAACTGACCAGAATGCTCCTACCCATTGAAGAATAGTTATATGCATCAAATGATTCAGAAGGAAAATGTAAACTTGCAAATTGGTGAGCAGGGATCAGGGAATTGACTTCCCTGTCAATGTCATGCCTGGTTACATGTGGCATTTCTTGAGTTTTAGTGACCGTGGAAAAGTACACGTAGAATAAAATTATGCACTACTTTCATTAACTTTGATTGTTTTGGGGGTCGAGACAACTTTTCCTTTACATTGTGATCCAAATATGATCACTGCGAACTACTTCCTATCAAAATTCAAGCGCTATTTACAAAAATTTGATCCAACTTGGGGTAGGGGTGAAAGGGGAAGAAAAGAAAAAGAGAGTTCAGACAAACCTCTTCCTTTGGTCCATGGTTTCCAGTTCCAGATCCTCCTTCCCAACGTGCTTTGATGAGCGCCATCTCCTTCTGTCTCTCCTCCTAATCACGTTGAGACAATTTTATGAATAGAGAGACCAAAAAACGGTTAAAGTTGGCCAATACAAGAAATCTGTCACAGATTGTTATTCCAGAGGTACATAGTTCCAGAATAATATCACGAGAAGCTGGATTGTTACATTTTGGTCTAGTGAACTTGGATGTTTCTATAAATAAGGGCGCCAGTTCTTGATACTTTGGTGTTACATTTTTATGCCATACATCTTCATGACTCCTTCAGCTTGGAAGATGTTCACGTATCATGGATGTAATATCTGACTTAGGACATTCCATTTTTGTAGGGTCATCAAGCCCTTGGGGGCCCGGGCCATGAAAAAGCCGTGAGCTCATTTTGTAAAAGGGACACCAAAATGTCAAACTGGCCCCTCATTTATAGAAAAACAGATGTACACATAGCAGTTTGACTGTAAGCTTTTAAAAAAATGAGAAGACGTACAATACTAAATTTTGCTAATCAAAAAGGTAGATATGAAAGCTGCTTTGTGAATGTACAATGGAAAGTGATGAATCTGACAAAAGCGACGAATCTGACAAAAATAATAGATCTCCATTTGGAAGGGCATAAACTAGTTTACTATGGAAATTGGCACAATATAGTATGAGATGCAAAGATTGGTAGAAATGGAGATAGAACAGGATACATTGATGGATATGGAATGGAATGAAAGCATGAATCCTTTTCAGTCATGAATGTGGTTTCAGAGATGTATTCTCAAACTGATTTTCAGTTATAAAGTCATCATCAAAGGCCAGACCTTCACTCCTTCAATCCTCCATCAAATTTCTGTTAATTGTAATCAACTTCTCGCATATATGCTAGCATATTACAATCATTGCAATATCAACAAGCAAATGAGATACAAAAAACATCTGATTTATCAGTCTTAGGGGGTGTTGTTCAAAATCAACTGCAAATCAACTGCAACTTTGCACATTGTAACGCGCATTTCCATTCGCGCACGGTATGCGCATTTAAAAAGACGCGCATGAAACAATGATTTTGATTGGAGCGTTCCTATCAACAGCAACTTGCGATCAATTGCAACTTTTGAGCAACACCCCCTTATTCTTCAGAACTTTTATAACCATAAGCAAATCTTTTAATGGATGAAGATATGAAGCAAATATGAAAAATGCGCAGAAAATACAGTCAACCTTGCATAAGTCAAATCTGTTGGAATAAAAGAAATATATTTGACTAAGAGAAAATTTAGACCTGTGAGGGGTAAAATCCATAGAATATACAGAGAAACGGATTTGAAAATACCCTCACTTAGGTGATTATTTGACTTATACGAGATCAAGATTTATTGTAATTAAATGAAATACATATTCTTAGAATGTAACAAAATGGGGGGTTATTTCACGTCTTGCTAGTATCTATGATATGGAGAAAATACTAAAATATTTAAGCATATATCTCACCTGTACTTTTTTGTTGATGGCGTTACTCTGCCAGCTGCTCTGGTCTGCCTTCAATCGCTGCTGGATGCGTTGAGCGATGGCCCCCACTCTAGGCGCAGACTTGACGGGACTCTGCCTGGTGGCTGCCCCACCCCCACCACAGCCCTGCTCCAACAACGCCATCGCTTGAGCAAACTTCTGGGACGTCGGAGCTCTGTTGACGACCAGGGTGTTCCTAGTCTTGGTGGGTTGCTTCAGAGGGGAGGCCTTTATAATTGTTGGTTGTTTGACGGGGGAAGCCCTGACAGTTGGCTGTTTGACGGGGGACGCCCTGATGGTTGGCTGTTTGACGGGGGAGGCCCTGTTGGTGGGCTGTTTGACGGGGGAGGTCTTGATGGGTGATTTGTGTTTGAGAGGGGAAGGGGCGATGGTCGTGAAAGATTTCTTGGGGGATTCCCTAATGCTTGTCTGCTTCCTGGGCGATTTAGACTTCGGGGTTGCTGGCGTGCAGGACTGTGGGGCGGGGCGCTTCACCACCGAGGCAGTTGTGATCTGCATCCTGACCGGGCTCCTGGCCGGCGTTGAATCCGTCTTGGCAGCTCGAGGCGCTGGCACCGGCTGCTCCGTGCTGGGCACATCCGAATCACTCCCGGACGACGACGTCTGCCTCCGGGTGCCAACTGCAACAAAGAGGCGGCCAGAGAGGGGAGATTTAGGCCTCTTTACGGGACTATGTTTGTTGGATTCTACGGTGATTACGGTCTTAAATGAGGATGAATGGGATGTGGTACTACTAGCATGCAGTATCTTAGATGGTGATTTGGAAATGGATCGGACTTTGTGGACGCTACCGGTGGAGGAGCTGCGGCGGTATGGAAGAGTTTTAAATTGAGCCTTACCTTTGCCGCTCGGCTCCCGCTGCAACGAGGTCTCACTCTCGTCATACTTAGTACGCTTGGGAGGAGAAGGTTGCGTAGAGGAAGGGGCTGTAGTGGTGGTGGTAGGGGCAGAGCGTTTAGCAGGCACTGGGGCAGATTCTTCTTCCGGCTCATGTGTTTTAGGAGGCTGCCACTGTTTAGCAGCTGGTTTTTCCTGTGAGAGAAAAAAAATGCAACACAGCATATTAAAAAAGCATTGTCTTTTTATTGTAGATCTAATTTTGATTACATCCATTCCATTCAGAATGAATGAATGGTTCACAAATGCATGTTTGGTATCTTCAATATATTGTGAATACAGACGATTTGTTTTCATCAAAGTTTTGTTCTAACTTGGAAGAGGGTTGACTCCCACTTTTTATTCCACAGACTGGCATTCATATAAAAGATTCTGAGCAAGTAACACCAGCAATAGAGAGCAGGAGACTGTGTCTAAGTCATGGATATAATCTGGCTCTGTGAAGACAAGAACTCAGATTTACGTGTCTCCCGAAGCTTGGACACAAAGAAACCTCACAGTCAATGTACTCGAAAAAAGCAGGGACATGGCAATAATGATATCGTCACTACACATGCGTAGATCATCGAATAATGTAGAAGCTCAAATATTCCCTGGTATTTTATTTTCGCTATTTCCATGACCATTAATTCGCTAACTTGTGTACAATGCAAATATGACTGAAATTCTGTGAATTCTGTAAAATTTACGTCCGCTCTTAGACGATTCTAAAGGAAAAAGGAAAGAACACTGCCAACCTTTTTGTGGAAGTCACGTCTAGGGTGATCTGTATCGTCCTCCCAGCTGTTGATGTTGGCGGCCAACGCAGCAAAGCGAGACCGACACGACATCGGAGCCTTGGGAGCAGGGGCCACATCCTCCTCATCAAAGTTGGGTCGCTTTGGAGGGATCACATTCTTGGGACTGTCTACTTCTGCTCCACCTGGAGAGAGATCGAAAGAGAGGGGAGAGAGGGGAATGGGGGACAGAGGGTAGAGGGGAAGACAGGGGAGGGGGAGACAGGGGAGGGGGAGAGGGAAAGGGCAGAGAGGGGGAGAGGGAAAGAGAGGCTGGGAGAGGGAGAGGGGATGAGAGAGGGTGAGGGGGTGAGAGGGAGAGGGGGGAGAGTGGGCAGAGAAGGGGCAGAGAGGGGGAGATGGGGGAGGGGAGAGAGGGGAGAGGGAAAGAGAGAGGGAAAGAGAGAGGGAAAGAGAGACAGGGAGAGAGGGGGAGATGGAAGTTTACATTCTGTTTGGCCACATTGAGTAGGGTTGCTCTTAGGCAGAAATAAAAAAAAAATGTTTGGATGCCCTCAACCAACTGGCCCACTGAAAAATTTAAAAACTAGCATTTGAGGGCATCAAAATAATTTGGGGGCCTTTATTCATAGCTTTTGTGTAACAATTCACATTTAATACCTTCCTCTACAATGCATGACCCAATAAAAAGAAAATGACGGGAAGTTTTTGACTGTTATAAAATGCAAACATTGAGTTTTTATGCAAACCTGATATATAGTCACTAAAAACAATTTCACAGAAGCCTGACAGCTCTGAAATAGGGTACCACCCCCAAAAAAATAAAAAGAAAGGAAAATAAATTTACATGAATCGGCCCAGTCCTGTCTCTGATCAGCCAAGCGTTGAAGTCTGCTTTTGACTGAAGGAATTGCCGGTGTGTCTGGTTTGATGTCCATCTCGCGTCTCGCTTTCATTGGTGACACTGTAATTGGTGGACAAAACAATTTTTTTAAAAATAAATGAAGAGAGCCTAAATCATAATGCCTCCGGCACCACCTTACGGTGGCGGAGGCATAAAAATTTGGCTCAACCCTTACCAATTGAACGATCTCATGGTGATATGAATGATAAATTTGGTATGCGTGCAGTCCTTGTGTTCTTCAGAAAGCTATGAACATGTTGAGCTAGCATCTTATCTTGTCATTAAAATGCAAAAATAGTTCATAAGGAAAAACAAACATTTAAAACTAAATTAACTAAATAAAATGTCTTTGTAGTTGTACATACCTCGTCTTGGTTCGATATTGTGCAACTGATTTTCCCGAAGGGGCACTCTGGCTGCTGTTGTTGTTGTGCTTGTTGCAGTCTTTCGAGGAGACATGTTTGATTCTGCCATCTTTCGAGCTAAATTTTCCCGCCTTGCACGAGCTCTCTCCAAAAGTTTCTAAAAGGAATAAAGGAAAAGAAATAAACAAAATAAGATTAGAAAATTAAAAGAAACAAAAGAATGACATTCACAAATACTTTATAGGGCTTTGTCTTCCTACTAACTAATGGGGAACCCACCCCTGGGCTTATATTCTCATTGAATGAAGAAAAATCAGATTAACAAACTGCGAAAATTCGAGCAAAATCAGAGAATTCGTTCAAAAGTTGTGAATTTTCAAATTCCCAGACATAACAGCCCTGCCGCTGATGGGGATCCATGTAATTGGGAAAATTGACAGAACCTGTGACGTCATTTTGTACAACTTCCCATTCACTCTCATACAAAAACTTCACTTTTTCTTATTCCCCCCCCCCCCCAAGAGTAGTCAACAAATTTTTTCCTTGCTTGAGAATATATCATGCGTTTATCGAAATTGCATGTATTTTTGGAAGAATCCTGTCAAACCCTTTCTCTACATCTTACATCAATCATTCAATTTTTAAAAATCCTATGCACAAAGTAAATGATGAGTTGTTTGACATGACCTCACACCCTCCGTCATTGTTGCCAATCGCACAGATCACCATCAGCAGCAGTGATCGTTGTATTTCTGTGGTTTCGAAAATTCAGAACTCGGATTAGCTCAAATAATCTCAGTTTGTTCATCCGGGGGGTGTTTCATCAAGATTTGTCGCAGAGGCAATTAGTCAGCGCTAACAAATTCCTTGATTGTGATTGGATGAAATGCACTATCGCTGACAGTTGCTATGGGAACTGTCGGAAAATGACTCCTTAAGTTGTCGCTGCGACAAATCTTGATGAAACACCCCCTGATCTTTCTTCACTCAATGTCAATGAAAACATAATAATTCCTACACTCATTTGGGAGTCTATCTTTATCAACATGGCCATGGGAGTGTATTAAACGTTAAATTGCAATTGAAGACACAAATGCCCAATACTTTTGTTATTTGATCCACAGTTTTTGTCATGCAAAGGCAAAAGAGGTAATTTTAATAGTGTTAAGTGTCTGGATACGCAACCCCCATATATATAGGACCATTCTAAAACACTGTTTGTGACATCAACTGATGTCACTTGTCAGACAGAAACTTAAAAACTACTCCAAATCAATGGATTTTCTGTCTAACTGTTGTTATTCAACTTGATCATGACTGCGATTACTGATCAGGAAGTGTCAGCAAACCTGGAGAATAGGGGCCAGATTTGCGCACTGTATTCAATTCATAAACAATCCTATGGAAGCATGCAGCAGTGCACCAGCGATAATTTTTTGCACCAGATTCGGCCAAAAAACCTTTGGCTTTGCAAAGTACTAAGTAGACACAAGTTTGCACTTTTTAACATAAAAATAGATTAAAATTTTCAATGAATTTCCTGAAATAACTAAGCAGGGGAAATGAAATAACATTTATTTAAATGACTACCCACTATTCTGTGCATACAATTTGGTTAAACTCACTTTTAGACTATGTTTTGTGGCGATGTTACCTGACTCCTGAGTATATTTTGGACAGTTTCTGCCCCCGATGTTTACAATTTTTTCGTGACACGCGCACATTCTAATTTCTGGCCCCTAATGCCAAAGTGTCTATCAAGACAAGTACGAACGGGTTCGTCGTCTGGACGGACGCGAGTTTTAAAATCATGATCTTTTAAAAAAAGCCTTCAAAATTTCGGAATTTTTTCAATATTATTGTTGAGAATATTCGAAGGCAAAGCTAAGCACAGATGTTCCATTCAAATATTTCTACACTTGTAACACTACGCCGGTCATGATTGACGGTTCTTGATAATTGATTAATTTGGAGAGCAAAAATTTAAATGCGACTCCAAACTCAAAGTTCAAGACTTCAGAAAGGAAGATCCGAACTATTACTTCAAAATGACTCACACACAAAGAAGTCACAAACACATACTACACGGAAACACCGACAGCACGGGTCGACGCCGCACCCAAACCCGCACATATTGCACTGCACTGTTCCTCACATTCATTCAACTCAAACACGTTAGGCCACGTAAAAAATTCAGCGATCATGACGATTAATTAATGTTTTAGAACATTTCGTGTAAATTTAAACATTCATACGAACCTCAGTCAGCGGATCCATTATTCTTTAAGTGTTAAAAAATCTTCAAGAGTTTTAAGTTTCGTCAAATTCTTGGATGAAATGTAGCAACGGAGGAACCACCCGTTTATTTGTCCGTGTTGTTTTGAATAATAAAGTCGTTGATCTTTTGAATTTTCGCAACCAATTTATTATCCTCGTTCAATTATTTTAATTTTGTATTTTATCAAGATTGTGCATAAATATCACATTATTGTTATAAATTAAACATATATATATAATTTAGTATTGAAATTATGTTTATTTTACAAATTATCAATTTAATTAAATTCATGTTATTTTATTACATGAGATTTAGACAATTTATCAGATCGAATTGTAGCAGACGAAGAGCGAGCACGGTCACGTGTACATTGCACTGCATATTTATGTGAGCACGATTGGGTCCCCTTTTCGTTTTTCTTTTGAGCAAATAAGAGATAGAATATACGAGTAACCTCTATTCTTGGGGCTGCAGTCATTTAGCTCATTTTAGTACATGCAATTTTACGGGAATGTGTACAATTGTAAAACACCCCCCCCCCCCTCCTTTTTTCAAAAAGTTCTGCGGTGCCTGAATTGTGCATGTTATAGGCGGATCGAGCAGTCATCTCGGCGGTGGAATAAACAAGTTTTAAAATCGCGTCTTATTCTACCCACCTCCCCCACCATTTGTGAAATCCGTGATCCGCCCGTTGGATTTCATGATCTATCTCCATATTGGATAATGTGTGGGGGTGTTTTGTTTCAGGGGGCAACTTGAAACTTCCGTGAAACTCCAAATCCTCCACTATCTTTTTCCTCATCCTCCCTTTTCGGGAAGCTTTTACTTGTACTTGTTTTCCTCTTTCCTCTCTTCTTTACTCTTCTCCTTTTCCTCCTCCTGACCCATCGTTTTCACCTTTTCCTGCCTCCTCCAAGTTCCTCCTCTCAGGCCCTATCATGTCTATAGCTCCTGAATTTTTCTCTTTCCACTAATTGAACTTCTCCCCCGTCTTTTTCGTCGTCTCCAGCATGCATATAGTTTTTCGTTGGCCGTCTGAAGTTCTTCTCCTTCCCCTTCTCATTTCTGACCAAAGGCTCCTTTTAATTTCTTCTCTGTGCTGGCGCGTGAACTCATTATACTCCTCCTCTCCTCTCCTCAGATCACATCCTCTATATTAAAGGGGAATTACACCCAGACAATAATGTACGGTCAGTAAATGAAGAAAAATCAGATGAACAAACTGTGAAAATTTGAGAAAAATCGGATAATCCGTTTAAAAGTTATGAATTTTCAAAGTTATCAATTCCACCTGTGCTGGGCATCCTTGAATTGGCAACGTATAGCCAATTAGCATAATCTGTGATGTCATACATGGAGAACTCCTCATGCACTTTGTATATAAATTTATTGAAAATGGATCAATATCATATGAATCAGCACCGTTCTTTCTGGAATGCTTGCAGAATTGATGTGGCTGTAATATACCTAACTGAAAAAAAAAAATTGTCTACTTTTCTGGAAAAAGAGCAAAATGTGAAATTCTGTGTACAAAGTGAATGGAGAGTTCTCCATGTTGGCAGCCATTTTGTTCCTGTAAGGTGCCAATTTGAGGAGCCCATGAGGGGTTTAAATCAAAACTTTGAAAATACATATCTTTTGAATGGATAGTCGGATTTTGGTCAAATTTTCACAGTTTGACCACTGTATTTTTCTTTATCAGCTGAGCGCACTAAAATGTCTGGGTGAAGTTCCCCTTTAAGCCCTACTCCTTTCCTCTCCCCTTCTCTTTTCTTTCTCTCCTCCCCTCCACCCCCCCCCCCCCTCTTCTCTCCTCCCCTCTCCTCTCCTCTTTTCTCCTCTCCTCTTCTCCTCCTCTCTCAGGCTCTTCTCTCTCCTCTTCTCTCTCCTCTCCTCTCCTCACCTCTCCCCTCTACTTCTCTCCGGCTCCTTTCCCTTTCTCTCGATCCTCTCCTCCTCTCCATACAATTCTTCACCTCTGACTCCCCATACTATCTTACTCCTATTCCTCTGTTATCTGACATTTTTTTTCCACCTCCCATCGATCCTCTCCTTGATCCGCTTTTCTTCTTCTTTCTCATCTATCTTTTCTTCTTCTTTCTCATCTATCCCCTCTCCTCCTTTCTTCCCCTCTCTCTCTCTTCTCTCTCATCACTCCCCTAGAGTCTCCTCCGCTTTCCTCTTCTCTCTCACCTCTCTCCTCCTCTCCTCCCATCCTCTCCTTTGCTCTTCTCTTCTTTTCGCTCCTCTCTCCAATCCTATCCTTTCATTTTCTCCTCTCCTTTCCCTTCCTCTCCTCTCTTCCTCTTCATACAATAATATTCTTCCCATTTTCTCTCCTTATACTCTTCTACTCCTCCTATTCCTCAATTACTAGTATACAAAATTGTGAAACTTACTGCTTGAATCCTGTCGCAAAGAACTTTACAAACGTCCGGTCTGGCTTCAGCTTGACGCAATCCTTTAATTTCAATTTCTTTCTATCTCCAACTGTTGCCTTTTCCTCTTGAAATTGTCATCTGATTTTATAAGCCAATTGCAGGAATATGCGGTGAAAATTAGACATTTTATGAGCAGCAAAAGCGTTTTCAACTGTTCGCATGAGCTGCGCACCGTGGCCACCCGAGGATGCCTCATCTGTACCGGGCTCCCAATTAAATTGTTCAGAAAGTTCGGCAGCTATGTAGGCCTATTGTAGTTATCATTGTGATTCAAATATTTTTGCGTTCTTTTTCCTTGACCTACCATGCTACAATACACCTGTTTACTATATTTGAAGTTATAGGCCTACACGTTTAACGACAATGAATAGAGCGGTTTACTAATAGATTCAAATTTATGCACTTTTCTCTCCATGCAGCGAACGTCGTTATACGCGGTAAAATTAAACAGGTCAGTAACAATTGAAGTACAATATTCGGATTCCAGTTTGCATATATTACTTGTTGCTATGTTGGGCAAGCCTCGGGCAAGCTTTAGGGTTGTCAAGAACAACAATTGTGTACAGAGTACACATAAAATTTGCATATATAGGTATTCCAATAGGCGGGTTTACTTATATATTCAAATTTATGTGCGTTTAACGTAGTTACGCGGTATTCCATATGACGGTTGATACCTATAAGACTACAATACTTGGAATCCAGTTTGCATACATTACTTGTTGCTATGTCGGGCAAGCCTCGGGCAAGCTTTCGGATCGTCAAGAACAACCTTTGTGTTAGAGGTATGCATAAAATTTGCATCTATTAGCCTCCCGCCTATTGAACTTCAACAGGCGTGGATTCCAGTTTGCATACTTCACTTTTTGCTACGTCGGGCAAGCCGAGGGCAAGCTTTTAGTTTGTCAAGAACAACCTCTGTGTATATAAAGTATATGTAAATTTGCATATAAATCGCCTATTAAAATACAATACCGATAATACAGTTTGCATTACATCTGAGAGAATTATAATACTATCTGGCGCTATTTTGCCGAACATATACAGAGCGTAATATTGGCAGCCTAAATTAGCCCCTTCAACTTTTCGTAGAAAATATCATGTTTGCCGAAGCATTTTTTGCAGGAGGGGTAGGGGCTGACTAAGTGGGCGGCTCTACTGTAAAAAGAAGAAGAAAAAAAAAAGGAATGGAAAAAATGAAAAGGGGCACAGGCTGAAGAGCGGCTGATGTTCACGACTGACAAAATTCTGAAAATTCCGTCATCTTCTAAATATCAAGGAGTGTCCGCACCATAAATAATTTGCTTGTCTTGTTGTTATCTCATATAAGTTTCTCCCATTTCCGTTTACGCCCACAATCAAAGTTGATTATTACGGCATTTTAGGTGTAGATCGCGACCAGACTAGTCCTATCCAATCATTTTATGGCAATTAATTTGCGTATCCGTTTGTCCTTAGGTACCATTAAGTACTTAATGACCAATATTAAGGTAAGGTAACTCAAGTACAGATAGATAATAATTATACCCTGATGTACCCTTATTGCAATATAATCAGATTCATAATGATAACTTTCAATCAAGGTTAAGTGATCACAAAATTATATTGATCATTTTATTATTATTATTATTATTGTTATTATT
>BQKZ01000455.1:0-13146 GCA_036244855.1 Temnopleurus reevesii | reverse complement strand
CAATGACAATGACAATGACAATGACAATGACAATGACAATGACAATGACAATGATTTTATTTCTTAACGGCCCCACCTGGGGGCATGGAAGAAATGATACAATATTATAACAATGGCAAAATGTGGCATAGATGAAAAAAAAAAAAAAATGAAAGTATAAAATATTCTGAAAACCAGAATAAGAATAAACGTTTGTAAACATGAACAGTAGGTAATCCATTTGATTTCGCTCTGGCATTTTTCGTTGACTCCTCGATCTCACGTAACGCGTACGGAATGCAATGCATATTGCGTTGAGCTCATGAGAGATCGATTAGATCGAGATCAGCGAACATTATTGACACCACAGCGGGAAATTGGAATCAGTGAAAGGATCAGAATTCTATGTCAGAATCACTTTGAAATAATATTTTCTTGGAAACGTTGTCCTGGTATATGTTCTTAGCATTTTCAGGTAATTCGATTAAGATCCAATCATTTATTGACGTTTAATGTGGCTGTAACTGTAAGTGATTGTTTCATATCTGATAAAAACACTTTGGTCCCACTCGTTATTATCCGTGCATGAAATTTATTTTGCATTCAAGTTATTGTTTCCCTTTTGCAGACTACAGAACAATAACTTAAACAAAGAGATGTATTCTTAATTTGAGTGTTGCTTTTGTGGAATGTAGCTTCAGCCTATGAAAGTAATCCTGCATCCTGTGGATGTTAACATACTTCAAATTCAAAAGCCTACTCCAGCACAAACTTAACTTTTTTTAAGTCAAGAATGTCTAACTTGAAATTGAATTTGAATGTCTCTCTGAGTCTAAGTTACTAAGTATGAGTAATTAATGTCATACTCAGTCATAGACATAGTTATGACTATGAATATGAGTATGACCAGGGAATCTTGGTGTCGCTTTTTTCACACACATAAAACTTTCGAAAACTCATTTGAATCTCCAGGGGACCTAACAAATTGACGATACATGTACCTACATTTTTTCCAAAAACTTTTAGAAAAGATTTTAACCGGAAATTTTTTAAAAAGTGCCTGTGACTGTGTTATAAGGTATGCTATCTTTACTACACAATTCTTGTTTGTGTCCAGTCTGACTTTTGATACATCATTATCTCATAAATTTCTTCTATTTTCATTTCAGGAAATCTAAACACCAGGCAAGGCTGTTCTCAGGCTTGGTCACACCTGCAAGAAAAAGTCTGCGCTCATCCAAGAATAACCTTAATATATTTTGAAGACTTCTCACCTGAAAGGGATGAAATAAGTTGCAAGAATGCTGTCATCAATGCAACGAGTTGAAGAGCCTCAGACATGCAGGTTACTTTAAATGCATTTTTCCATCACCTTGTGGAAAAACGTAGATCATATTGATTGGATTGCCGGGGATATACAAGAATTGCCAAAGTTGAAATTAATTTAAACTAGATACAACAAATGACAGCTATTGCAGAATTGCAGAAACTAATCGGAGTTGCAAAGTAAAAACTAAAAACATGGATCCGTCAGAGGTGGAGTTTCTTGCAGAGAAGGAGGAGGTGACGATTATTCCAAACTTTTCCCATGATGAGGTGTTTTTGATCGGAGGAAATGTCGGACCATTCAACCCTAGTCTTCCCATGAAGGTCCCTCTGTGGATGGCTATCAACCTGAAGCAGAGACAGAAGTGCCGTATACAGCCTCCTGACTGGATGCAAGTCGGTGAGTATAAAGGTTTTTATAGATAGATGAGAGTTGCATAGTTCACAGGGAGGAAGGAATCATAATTTCATGTATTTAAAGTAAAAAATGATTCATATTTGATCAATTATTCAAATTGGTTATTTTGAAGTATTACAGGATTTTTATAAAAAATATATCAGGTTTGATGTAAATTTTTGCAAGTAGACATACTGCCACTGTTGCCACACCATAGTTTCTATAAACAGGAAAGATTGTAGCCCAACCAAAATGCTTTTTCTCCATCTCTCAAAAATACTAAAAATCTATTATCCTTGAGATAAGATTTCTGCAGGATAAGAATGGGATCATATCCTGTCCCTGCCTGAAATAACTCATTCATTTGATTGAATCTACAGTGGTGTAATATTATTATTGGGATTGTAGTCATTTAAAGAATGACCCAAGTTCACCAGGCAAAAGCCCCCTCTTGCAAACATGAATACATTCTGTTCATAAATAATGTTCTATATTGTCAAGTGGCAAAATATATTTGAATTATATATTTTTTCATAATTATATACTCAATTTCATTCATTCACCTGTCATTTAATCTTCATTAAATCATTTTGTTTTTAATAGAAACTCTGCAAGATGTTAAGAAGCAGGAGCAGGATTCTGCCGTCTTTCAACCAATGGTCAACCCTCACTACATGGAGGTTACTAAACTACTTCTCAGCCAGTAAGTAGAAAAACACCTATTGATTTAGGAGATTACAGACTGTCTAAAATTACTAAAATATATCAGGACAGAAGCGTATGTAATAATAATAATAATACTTAACATTTAATAGGCGCTTAAAATGGATGTTTCTAAGCGCACAGTATTCTGATTGATGACGAAAAGATCATTACCCGATAAATGGAGTGAAGAAAAAGAGGAGAAATAAGCAGTCAAAAAAGAACTTGAGCTTTCGATCCTAGCAGAATCTTAATCATAAGCAAAATGACAGAGAAATGAAGTGAACACACAATAATAATAATAGATGCAATTTATATAGCGCACTATCCACTCTGCTGAGTGCTCAAGGCGCTTTACATTATTATTACCCTGGCTTTAGCCCGGCAGCCATTCACGGCGCACTTGGCATTTCAAAGAATAAATATTCCTGCCAGGTACCCATTCACCTCACCTGGGTTGAGTGCAGCACAATGTGGATGAATTTCTTGCTGAAGGAAATTAACGCCCTGGGTACGATTCGAACCTACGACCCTCTAGTTGAAAGGCGAGAGTCGCGACCACTACACCACGGCGCCTCCACTTGTGTGGACAAGTGTAAATAAAAAGCTAAATAGGGGGTTGGAGAGAAAGAAAAGAATAGGACGTGAGGGGCCCAAGAAGCAAAAAAATAATTGTACATGGATCCAACTTTTTTTCTCCAAAAATACTGGTATTACAAACAACTGCACTAAATTTCTATGTAGACTAAAGCATAATACAGTTGAACCTGGTTATAAAGAGTACTGATATTACAAACTTTCATTTTTACAAGATGATTTTCTGTCCGACCTCTTTATGTAGTGGCCTTGATATAACAAGATTTTCTGGTCCCAAGAACCTAGTTCTAACAAGTTTCTACTATACACTGATACGGTTCAATCCTTTTCCCTCAAACTACGAAATATATTATTAAAAACTGAACTACAGAAAAATTTTCTCGTAGAAAGGATTGAGGTGAGAAATTTTGTATGGTATTGAAAATTGAGCGGAAATTTATAGACAAGATTGTCATGGAGTAATCGCCACTAGTGTCAAACAGTTCATTTATCACTTGCAGATTGACCAATGCTTTTTTCTTTTCAGTGCTACAGATGATATCCCGAATGCTGACGAAGTGAATACCCTAATCAAAGACATCTGGGATGTACGAATGGCCAAGCTCAGGCAGAGTATTGATAAGTTCGTCAAGGATCAAGAGACACATGCTAGGGTGAGTTTAAATCCCTCTCAATTTTTTTTATGCTTTGAAGCCTCACAAGTAAAAAAAAAAAACAATCACTTTGCCTGTGTTAATACAAATTTATCTATTTTGTAAATTTGTGTGTTGGTTCAATCAGTATATAATCTGTATCATGATCTGAAGATGGTGGATTCAAACTTCTGCCGCTCCCACCATAGAGGCATTGCAAAATTGCAGTTGTTGTTTCTTTATCAAAGATGCCAACCATTTCAGGAAGCACATTAATACTAATAATTCAATTTTTATAAAGCGCATAATAAAACATATGAATTCTCTATGCGCATTAATTCAAGGTTTTCATCATAAGTGAATGACTGAGAGAGTAGATGTTGTTGCCATGTTTTTTTTCTTTCAAGCATTTATTTTGTTCAGGTGTTGGGATATTCATACTTCAATTTTTACCTCATACTTGAATGGTTGGCATCTCTGCTTTCTTTGGCATTCAACAACAGTGGATGGGAAATAGAGTTGATTCAATATTTTTTTTCCAAAGGGTACAGTTTGTAGTAGACACAGATATTGAATATTCTATATCTGTATTCTATGTTATCTCCGGAAGTACTAGAAGATATTAAATTTCTTTATCACATCTTTTCATTCATTTTCAGCTTGATAACCTCTCCCTGATGGAAATCAACACAATCAGACCGTTCCTCACTGAAGCACTGGATCACATGCACACGTTACGTATGAATCTACTGACAGCGGGTCCTGGTCCTACACAAGACAGCTAGGGCGGAACGTCCAGAATTTAGACTGACAAGTGACTTTTTAGAATTTGCATGTGATGATTGATGGCAGGCCTGCTTGATGGACTGAAAGACTTTCATGGAGCAAAATCATGTATCTTCTGACAGCAAGGTCCTGTTTAAGATATTTAGAGCTAGATCACCAGGATTTAGTCTTATTATGTGGACCAGTCCTCACTGGCACTGGACCACATGCACACGTTACGTATGAACCTACTGACAGCGGGTCCAGGTCCTACACAAGACAGCTAAGGTCAAGCTTTTAGACTGACAAGTGACTTTTTAAAATTTGCAAGTGATGGATGATGGCAGCCCTTGTTGATGGACTGAAAGAGTTTCATGGAGCAAAATCATGTATCTCCTGACAGTAAAATCTAGGTCAAGACATTTAGAGATAGTTCATTTGGATTTAGTCCATTATGTGGACTATTATGTGGACCATTCTTCATTGAAGTCCTGAACAACATGCACACGTTACGTATGAACCTTCTGACTGCAGGTCCAGGTTCTACTCAAGACAGCTAGGGCGGAACGTCCAGAATTTAGACTGACAAGTGCCTTTTAAACTCATTGACAAGTGAATTCTGTAATTTGCATAGACTTTGTGCATGGGCCACATGGTTCCAGTTGTCATAGGGTTAATTTGCAAATGATAGCTGATGAACAGTAAGACTTTCATGGAGCAAGATCATGTTCAGCGAGGTCTAGATAATGACAGCTAGTTCCAAGTCTTAATCAAGACAATTTGACCCACATTTCCAGGGTTTAGTCCATCATGTGACATTTTGATATTTCGTAAATGACTGTTGATGGAATATTGAACCCTAATTGGATCACTGTAGGCTGCTTGCACGCATTACAAATGTTACTTCTGATAGCAGGTCCTTTACAGTGTTTTTACCAAGTAAGACGGACTTGGGTACATTATCGAGAGCAAGAACTGAAACATATTGTAGAGTTGTTTGTAACTTTGTGAAACACTGACCATGTCCTATGAGTTTTAGGTAGGACAGCTAGGGACAGACTTCTAAAATTTTAACTGAAAAGTGACTTTTCAAGGATGCAATATCGGTATTGTAAGGAGATATTGCTTGGTATCAGCTATACACGATAAGGAGAATTGCAACTAGTAATTGATTGCAACTTTATAGTAAAAACCCTCTTAATTAGACAATCTATAAACTGTGATGTATGCATCATGAATTTGTGGACCATATGTATAAAAAAGCATCTCATTTATGAATCTTTTTACACTTTTAAGTTGTTACTCGGAAGTTGCGATAGATTGGAAATCAGTTTCAAATTGAAACACTCATTTCTATTTGCTCTGTTTGAGCTTCTAACAAGACACGCAGGGAGTAATGATTTTGATTTGCGTGTGCTGATCAAATGCAACTTGCTCTCAATTGCAACTCTCCACCAACACCCCTCAGCCAATGTTTCAACTTTTATCATACTCTCTGATATTTTTCAATATATGATTGCAGGACTAAGGAGACATTTGAAGGAAAAAAATAGAGAATGTGGGATTTAAAATGATTCAGACAGTCATTAGTGGATGATTTATGATAGGCAGAGATGCCAACCTTTCAGAAAATATGCATGAGGTATACAGTTAACTCTGCCTAAGTCGAGCTTGTCTAAGTCAAATAATTGCCTAAGTCAAAGTGATTTTCTGGAACAAATCAAACAAAACCAGTGTTATTAGCTTTTTCTAAATTGAAATTCTCATAAGTCGAACAGATTTATGTGGTCCCAACAGATACGACTAATAGGCAGAGTTACTTGTATTTTCATGCATCAAATTCAAGGCTTTTATCAGAAGTGAATGGCTGAGAGTACGGTCATAGTTTTCATGCCTTACAAAATGTGAAAATAATGTCACGCTAATGTGTAAAAAGGGCTACAATTCAATGAATTCAGTAACATTAATGTGTTCTAAAATATTGGCGTTTACTGTACCATTTTGGAAATCTGAAGTATTCAATTTACATGTTTCCTCAGGATGGGAAACTTTTAATATCCCCTGTTTTTTTAAGGCAAAACCAGACCTCCAAAGAATGATAACTTTGAAGATGAATAAGAATTTCAATCATTTGCAACTCACATCTCCATAGTATTTCATGATTTTTCTGTGGACATTGTTGTTCTTTTGCTCTGTTTGAGCAATATAATCTTTCTTTTTTGTCTGAAGCTTAAGAGGTCTACGATTATACAAAAATTATACAATGTTATTGTTCATACAAGTTATATAGTATACATTGGTTTATAAATAAATACCAACAAAATCAATGAAACTGTTCTTGCTATGCTTCAGCGAGCAAAACTGTGCTGGTAACTGACGTTACACAAAAAGGACATGCAATTTTTGCATGTTTGATCAAATGAATATATCTCATGTCCCTGGTGGGTTAGGGTGATAAGCTTAACATGGTAACATACCTTCATTCCTAAGCTAAGATTTGCCAAAAAAATGTTTGATTTGTGAATGTATTTTTTTTAGCTATGATACTTTTTTCATTACTATGATGGTAACTGACGTTACGGTAACTGACGTTACAGTTATTTTGCCATAGAGATAACACATGAATTTGAAATGTTTTGAATCATATAGTTATATCTCCTATCCAGGAATTGGAATGGATGTAATTCTGATATGGATGTTTACCTGATACTCTAAGATCATTCTAGTACAAAATACCAACTTTTACAGTTCATTTGTTTTCAATATGTTGATTAATTTAACACCTGATGGTAACTGACATTACATAGCTGACATTTTTCAGTCGACATCACATGCAAGTTTACCAATCATTTTGCATAGAAATGTGTTTCAACAAGTTTTTCACACAATAATAAAAGTTAAGATACTGCAAAAGTTAAAAACTTTCCTGTGTGGAAATTTTTGTGAATGTACAGTAGCTTGACATGCTGCATGTATAAACTTAAAAACATGCAAATATTGACAATTTTGCTAAAAGAAAGATGCTTGCCATCTGGTGTTTGTAAATTTGAAAAATGCAAAATAAAATAAACTTCATTATGCTGAATGCACAAAATTGATTTTTCAAAAATATTCACTTTTACATTTTTGTCTCGTCTGCGTAGCAGAATCGAGACATAGGCGCCGCTTTTTCCGACGGCAACGGCGGCAAAAGCAATTTAGAATTGCTCTGAATAAAAAAAACCCTTGCCTGATTTTCATTAAACTTGCACAATAGGTCCTTTCGGTAGCCTAAATAATGCAGAGCAATTCTCGGGTCATCGTCGAGGTCAAAGGTCATCTGAGGTCAAATATCCAAAATCTTCACTCATATTGACCAATATTCATCAAACTTGAACCATCTTTATAGAAATATGTCAAAATCATTCACTATAAGCATTTACAACTAGAAATTGTGCGCTCGGCGGGTTGCGCAGCCGAGCACATGTATCCCCCGAACCAACAGCATTGCACTGTTGTGGGTTTTATTACTGTCAACTGAACCAGGTTGTTGGTGTATGTTGTTGTACCAGTATTTCTTTACATCATGGTTACCATAGCAACCAAATCCCCGCCCCACACCAAAATCAATAGGATTCGTCCTCTTTCCTTAATACACATTCATACCAAACTTGAAAATGACTGGATAAGAACTCGACCTGCAGAGCGTTCACAATTATTATTATGTATTTGTTTTCATCATGGTTACCATGGCAACCAGGTCCCTGCCACACACCAAAATTAATAGGCCTCGTCCTCTCTCCATAAGACACCTTTACACCAAATTTGAAAATGATTCAACAAGAACTCGGACCTGTAGAGCGTTCACAAGGAAATCTCTGACGTTACATTTTGGTATGGTAACTGACGTTACACATATTAAATCGTCCAATAAGAATCAATTAAAACTTGACTCTCAATAGTTTTGGCATGAATGGATGGGGTATTACCTAATTTTGACAGTTACCAAGTTTCACTGAATCTAACCAATTTTCTTGAAAATAAAAACAAAAAGCTCATGTTTTTTGGTAACTGACGTTACATCCATTATGATAATTTTTATTTACATTTTTTAATGAGTTGAATGAATTTCTACATTTTTTCTCCTGTGATCCTATAAAATGTTATAATAGTAAGCTGGACCACATGAAACACAATTATTATAATCACATTTGTTATAATAAATAACATAACAAAACGTGTATGTAAAAGCATTTTTATTAATGTTTTTTCATCATATTTTGGCGGCCATTTTGAAATCCAAAATGGCCGCCAAAATTGAAATAAAGCAATTTTCCGGAAAATTCAGACCTTCATCTTTCAAAAACCATAAGTCATTTTACTTGTAAACCAATGTAATTTTTTTGCCTCCATGTCTTTTTGTGGTGAAAATGCCCATATATGAAATATGGTATTACAATGTCATCTAGATTAGTTTCTTGCTATTTCTTGGCCCATAAGTAAAGAAATAACCATCTTTTTTCTGGATGACAATTTAAGTTTTGGGAATTTTCTAAGCTCTTGGCAATCTAGAGGCTAAAGATTTTAGTCCCAATTTTTCATATAAAATGTAATCAAAATTGATAAAGAAGGAGAAACAAACTCTTTTTTTTTCAGACCGACCAACACAAATGTCAGAAACGGTATACTTGGGCGACCAAACTATTTCAGCCTTATCCATACAGCAAAAGTGAAAGAATGATAACTGGTGTATTCAAACTTTCATGAGTGCCATCATGACTAAATTGTGTTAATATCTTCTTTTCACACAGACATAAATCATATGTTAAGGCCCCGGTCACATAGGACCCCGGAAGCAACACGATTCAACACGACTCTTTGTTAATTCACAGTCAACTGCCTCAGAGCAACGAGTCGGGGTGAATCATGTTGCTTCCGGGGTCCTATGTGACCGGGGCTTAAGATACTTCAATCATTCGGGTTTGGATGACATTTTCACAAATCATTCCTTTCACTCTCTCTGTGCTATTTTGCAGAATATTATCACTAATATATGTCATACAGATTTGTTGATTTTTATCCAAATGACTGCATTTCACTATTGATCAACAAAGAAAAGTATACTGAATATTCTGTGTGAATGAAATTTACTATGAGAAAATATTCTAATTATATTTAAGCTTCAAGCTTTTGAACAGTTTTGAAAATGCAGGTAAAGTATTATGCCCCTTGTAAATGTATATTGAATATTTGCTCATTCTTTAGATGGAGATATTCTACAGTGTCAAAATGTATATTATTCAATAAAAGTATAGTCTTGGGTGTAAATAAACCATTCTGTGTCAAAATCTTGATTATTCATATTTTTAAACATTAGACTCATTTGGTTTCCCTTCTTCACCCACTTCGCCTTAATACATACTTTACCTTTTATTTTTTTTTAGCTAAACTGAAAATGATTTACTTAAACAGAAAAGAAATATGCAGCATTCATAATCAGAATGTTCTGTACATACCATGTTTGGAAACAGAAAAATTATGTAAAGTTTAACCTCCTTACATCAAGGTCCTTAAAACCAGATAAATTATCTCTTTATATAATCAAAATCTTGTTATCGTGGACAAAACAAACTCCTCAAAACATTTGGAAACTTGAGTTTATGTATGTAGCAAGAATACAGAAAATTTATTTCCATATCTTGTTCAATCATTAAACCGATAGATCAGTTTTGGGAGGATGGCGCTTCAGATATTTAACTAGTTTACGAGCTGCAGTAAAATTATTACCATAATGCAGTTTTTCAATAGTAAATTAGAGCATCTTCATAGTTTGTTTGAATGAAATCAATCTAGAAATGGCTTAATTATAGCAAAATAAAAAATGACGATGCTGTCGCTCTCCCCAACACGACATGCTTCACAAACAAAATAAATACGAACTCACATGCCACACACAATACCACTGGTTGCTCAAGCCATTCTCCACCGCTCGGGGCCCGTGTGATCCATTTAGCGCGCCGTAGGCTAACAACTGATTGACATTCTCAAGGTAAAATACACGAGAATACGTGCAAAAAAAAATTCTAATTTTGTACACAGTTATATTTAGGCATGTAAAGCACTTTGGGAATACATCAGCTCGTTTCGCATAAATTTCTGCATCCCGACCATCAAGAATCTATACCTTATCTATACCTTTAAAAAGAGTTTTGTTTTATTTAAAGAATGACACCTAATTGGTTACCCACAAGTTATTAAACAGCTGAATTATTTCCTTTGACAGAAACCAAGGTAGGAAGATGTTGCAAAATCTGTAATTGATGTTCCATACATTCATTACATATGTTGTTAAACTGTGCATATATCTGAATAGGATTAAATTGATGCTGGGGAAGAGTCTGTGAATGATTGAATGAAATCATGAATAAATACAATTTTTGCATTTTATTGTTAAGAAGATCATGAATTGATATTATCAACATCACTATAAGTTGATTAGTATGGATTGATAACTCATTATCGATTATCCCATTCACCAGCTAAATCATTAGAATTATCTTTTCAATTCTGCTATTGAGCAATAGTAAATCAATTGCAGATTTTATTTTTTAGATCTTGGTACATTTCACAGGGAATTACTTAGCTGTCAGTCAGGAGTATTTTCTCTTTCTGAGGTCTCGTTTATCCAAGAATATTGCAAATATCCGAGAAAGGGAGCTACCGCAACTACCAGATCGCCTGTGTTAAGTGAATGGCGAAATACAGTCAAACCTCGTTATAAAGAGTACTGATATATGGTAATTTCCCTGGTCTCATCTCTTTGTATATTATTGTATTTTGACCCTGATATAACAAGGTTTCGATATAAAGAGGTAATTTCTCTGGTCCCAACCACCTTGAGGTTTGTGCAAAATGATTTGTTATTGTGGTATGTTATTTTGCCGTTCACCTTACACATAACAGGAAATCCTGGCTCTAGGGATAGCACCCTCTCTGTGTTATTCACAATATTCTTGGATAAGTGATATCGCAATAAAACAAAAATAATCCTGACTGGTTGCACAGAAACAAAGTCTCATAGTGACTTTCACTTATTAGAAAAAGAAGTCCTGAGTAAAAAATTAGATGGTGGATGTCAAATCCTCTAACTTTCGTTTGATATAAAGATTTGTTGAATACAACTTGCTTATTTTATCATTTACCAGCACATTTGGTTATATTACAAAACTATGTCAGCAAGAATTTTGCAGGTTTCTAAAGTGATATTTCCTGCTGTATTACCACTGTAGCAGAAGGAACAAAGGAAACGGACAAATTAAACAACTCACATGCAAGCCTTCACAGTAGATTTGACACACGAAAGAAAGTAGAATCCCTTTTTATTCAAGAAATAGATACCTGTTTGGCATTTCTTTGTAGAATAAGAGGTGAGGAAATAGCTTTTGTGCCTCATGCTTTTGTGATTGCTTAAATTGGACATTGCTGCTCATTCTTGGTTTTTTGATGTGGCGTGTCACATATTTTCTTATTTAGCTAATCATTTTTAGCTCTTTTTGATGCGGCATGTAAAATATTCTCTTGTTTACATATACGTGTACTCAGTAAACTGCCCACTTTTTGCTCATATAGATGCACCTCATTCACTTATTCACAGTAAGCTCCCTACTTTGACTCCTTTTACTATGGCAAGTATCATTCTCTCATTTACATAATCCCTAGTAAGCTGTCCACTTTTGGCCCCTTTTGATATGAAAAGTCTCTTTTTATCATTTGCATAATTCTTCAGCTGCCCACTTTGACTCCTTTTGACATGGCAAGTCACATTCTCTCATTTATATAATTCTCAGTAAGCAGCCCACTTTGACTCCTTTTGATATGGCAAGTCTCTATCTCTCATTTATATAATTCTCAGTAAGCAGCCCACTTTGACTCCTTTTGATATGGCGTGTCTCATTCTTTCATGTACATAATTCTTAGTAAGCTGCCCACTTTGACTCCTTTTGACGTGGCAAGTCTCGTTTTCTCAGTTACATAATTCTTAGTGAGCTGTACACTTTTGGCTCCTTTTGATATGGCAAGTCTAATTCTCTCATTAACATATACATGTACTCAGTAAGTTGCCCACTTTGACTCCTTTTGACATGGCAAGTCTCATTCTCTCATTCACACATACTCAGTAAGCTACCCACTTTTGGCTCCATCCAATGTGGCAAGTCACATTTCCTCTCATTTACACATACAATGTACTCAGTAAGCTGCCCATTTTCGCTCCTTTCGACATGCCAAGTCTCATTCTCTCATTTACATAATTCTTAGTAAGCTCCCAACTTTGACTCCGTTTGACATGGCAAGTCTCATTCTCTCATTTATATAATTCTTAGTAAGCTCCCAACTTTGACTCCTTTTGACAGGGCAAGTCTCATTCTCTCATTTACATAATGCTTAGTAAGTTCCCCACTTTTCGCTCCTTTTGATATGGCAAGTCTCATTCTCACATTCACATAATTCTTAATAAGCTACCCACTTCTGTCTCCTTTTTATATGGCAAGTCTCATTCTCTTATTTACACAATTCTCGGTAAGCTCCCCGCTTTGACATAGAAAGTCTTGTTCTCTCATTCACATAATTCTTTGTAAGCTTTCCACCTTTGACTCCTTCTGATATGGCAAGTCTCATCTCATTTGCATAATTCTTAAGAAGCTGCCCACTTTTGGCTCCTTTTGACATGGCAAGTCATCATTCTCTCATGTACATAATTCTTTGTAAGCT
>BQKZ01000454.1:140110-157255 GCA_036244855.1 Temnopleurus reevesii | reverse complement strand
TTTTCCGTATTATGAATAGTGACCCTTATGAGTTATTATGAATGGCGATCCTTATGAACAATGGCCCTTATGAATAGCGACCCTTATGAGTTATTATGAATAGCGGTCCTTATGAATAATTTTTCGTTATGAATAGCGGTCCTTATGAATAATTTTTCGTTATGAATAGCGGTCCTTATGAATAATTTTTCGTTATGAATAGCGGTCCTTATGAATAGCGAGCGGACCCCAATCAATATGCCCCTCTTTTCTCAAAGGGTTTTGAAGCGTACAATGCTATATCGCTCTTTACTTCATTTCAGCTACAGCTGAACGAGGCTGGACTTGTGTTTCTTTCCTGCCGGACGGACATGTCTGCCAAATAGTGTCATGTGAATCTTTGTATCAAGTATTGATATCTTATGATATAATCAGGAGTTGTGGATGTTATCCAGTTTGTTCGATTTCCAAACAAACATTTCCAAACAAAGTGGAGCATTGCTGCCTCTCCCCTAGTCCACTGCCTGGACTGTTTACGTGATTTATCTGATAACCAGTAGAAACGCCCCCAGTAGTCAAGACGTGACATCCGCTCACTTTCTCTCCCTTAGCCGGGCCGTGAATCTGAGGGGATAGCGCCGTCCGCGGGGTTGAGTGCATAAATAGGAGGAGTGCAAGAGAGGGAGAGGGGAAAGATAAAAAACGGCCAGAGTCTGGACTACCTCTCCCCCAAAATAGAGGTTGCCCCATAGTTGTATTTTTGCACTTCTTAATGTTGCTCCTTTATTCCTAATTGTGTTTAACGTGAAATTATTTAGCTCTTACTAATTTCATTTTTTTTCAGTGTGCAAGTCTTCCTAAAGATGAAATGTTCTCCATGAGTGACCAGGTGAGTACATTCTGATATTGATGTGTGGGGGCGCTTTGGGGCTAGATCTATATCTAAAGCTCTCAATGAATAGGGTTGGAATAGCCTATGGTGAAATAGCGCCCATCCCCCACTTGCACAAAGTCAACCACCATGCATGTTTCATTACATCGGAAAATAAGTTAGAGTCTTTACCCCATATTATGGGCATTTTGCCTGGCACGCCGTTAAAATCCCCTCCCCAAGATTTCAGAGGGGTTGTTATAGGAAGTTTGAAAATGTACATAGATTTGGTGAAATTACTTTCTAAAAGACCCCTGCTTCCAAGATTTTTCGGAATTTTTTCCCCAACTTGCTCCTGAAAAATTCTTATACTCATACTTTAGTTTAGTTTAGTTTAGTTTAGTTTATTTAAACCATATCAAACACAACATATATAATGTATAAAAAGCATAAATCACAGAATGATAGGTTAGGGACCCCAATGAAGCACAGCTTGTGGACGGGGCCCCTTCACAATAACAGTATACAGTAGTTATAAGATAACATTAGTAAAATAACTTGAACATATGTACAAAAAACTAAAAATGCAAGGAGATGACAAGTTCATCCCTCTCGACAAAATCACACATATATACACACAAATGAATACACACACACACACCCACACCCACACACCTACACACACACACACACACACACACACCTTCATTGCCAGTTATAGCAATCTCTACTGCGAGATGGCTTCTTCCCAATTTATGTATTATTATTATTATTATTATTATTATTATTATTATTATTATTATTTCCTCTTTTTTAATATTCATGTATCTTAGTGCAGTTTATCTAGAAGATATTTCCTACATAATACTTTGAATAAAGTCAGTGACTTGGTGTTCATGATATGTTGGGGAAGCTTTCAACAATTATTTCTTCTATTCCCAATCCACATTCGTCATTCATGGTCCAATAACATCTCATGGAAAATTATATTTAGTTTCGAAACAAGCTAACAAAAGAGTTCAAGAATATAGTATGATTTGATACAAGATACTTTTATTGGTTCATGCGAAGGTGCACAACAAATTCATTTTCACTGCATGGCTTTGGGGTAGCCCTGGGCATAGGTCAAACCGGGCGACCCGTGATATGCACTGTACCTCGTTTCAGGATAAAAGCCCCCAAACTCATTGATATGCGTAATTCAAAAGAGCTTTGATAAAAAGCAAACAACTTTTGAATAGGCGGGTTTACTTATATATTCAAATTTACGTGCGTTTAACGTAGTTACGCGGTACTATTAGGCCGGTTGATAAGGTGGACCTGTGCGCTATACAAGTAGCCACCATTATTATTGATAACAATAAGACAACAATACTTGGAATCCAATTTGCATACATTACTTGTTGCTATGTCGTGCAAGCCCCGGGCAAGCTTTCGGTTTGTTAAGAACAACCTTTGTGTTAGAGGTATGCATAAAATTTGCATCTATTAGTAAACCCGCCTATTCTACCGTGCCTCAATGGTTGGAAATAACTCATGTAGAAATGACGATGAATAATAACAAAGGCAGATATTGAATAAGTTTTCAGCTCATTGGGGGTGATTTCACATTCCATAATATTCTTTCGTTAAGCTACCATTTTCACACCATATTCACCCAATCGAAAGAAAAACACGTAATACTGTCCTATTCCTTTATCATGTTTATTGCCACTTATTTTAGTTGAGATATGTGATTAAAGTTTATCATAATAATCATAATCATAATATCGTACAGTAAGCAGACTTATATACGCACTATAATTACAGCAATTTTCCATAAATTGACGACTAAAAGACAACTCAAAACAATGGTTTGAAAGGGAAACGGTAAGGAACATTGGATGGTGTTCTGTCATTCAAAGGCATATTATATTATTGTTTTCGTTGAAGAAATCATCAACTGCCCGATCCTAAATGCTACCTAAACGGTTGACGGTGGACTGCTGTGAAAATATTAGGCTTTAAAGCCCAAGTATAGTTTTGGTAAAAGCGAATATTTTTATCGCCAAATTTTGTCTTCAAATCTACTTAAAAAGAAACATGATATCATGAACATGTTGTACAAAAGATTATACGAAAAATTAACAAGTTTTGGAAAAGTTATAACCTAAAGTGTGGAAAATATTTTAGCGTCGTAGCCCCCGACGCGAATTCAATATTTTCTTTCTTGATAAAAGACAGCTTCTCATGAACAGAATTGGATAAAAATTTCAGAATTTATTCTTTATGTATTCCTTTTTAGCATACTTTAATAAAATCTTGGAAATAATTTTCTATATGCCCGATAAGAAGCAAAATATTGTTATAACCAAGAGAGGGAATTCGCTCGTATAAAAATATGCTATGATCTTGAAATGTGTATAGAAACTATATGTCATGGTATATATCCCCAAAATTCACATTTCTTTAATCTTTACCAAAACTATACATGGGCTTTAAAATCAGCATTTAGTGGACCATTCACATTTTCAAGAAAAAAAATATTTTAAAAAGCCTTCCACATATTGTTCATCCATGAGTGGAATCTGCAAATATGAGTTCTGGGAGGTGTTTCACCAAGTCGTTCTTAAAGTTACGCACGACTTTAAGTTCGACTGGTATCAGTTCTTGCGCTGAGTGCGCGTGATAAATGTGGACCATTGCGCACAAGAAGGGGTACCAGTCGAACGTAAAGTCGTGCGTAAAGTCTTTCTTATCTTGGTGAAACACCGCCCAGGTTCTCATGAATTAATTTCGTGGGTATTCTCTCCTCAAGTGATTAACTGTCAGCTTACACCTTTGCGTTTTTATAGCTTGCGTCGGCCCAACGTTTTTTTAAATAAAAAACGCTACCCGAGCGCACAGCTGTGCGCTGATTATATGGTTAACTAACGTTCGGCTTGTGTTCAAGGAGCGTACACCATGCGTAATCCAACGTATGATCTGCATCTTTATGCGTCCAGAGAACGTTTCTATTAAAAAAAAAACCGCTGGGCCTACGCAGACTAAAAACGCAAACGTGTTAGTCGGCCAGTCACAATCATATAGGGCCCCCGGAAGCAACACGATTCAACACGACTCTTTGTGCACAGGCAGTTTTAAACTGTGAAATGAACAACGAGTCGTGTTGAATCGTGTTGCATCCGTGCTTCTATGTGACTGGGGCCGGCCTTAGTAATATGTTTTTTCATTTTATTTCTCTCATCAGACCCTTTACCAAATCTAAAGCCCCGGTCACATAGAGCCCCGGAAGCAAGACGATTCAACACGACTCTTTATGCACAGGCAGTTGACTGTGAAATAAATAAAGAGTCGTGTTGAATCGTGTTGCTCCCGGGCTTCTATTTGATTGGGGCCTTAATGGTATTGTATTCATTTTATTTCTCTCATCTGACCCTTTATGCCCCGGTCACATAGGACCCCGGAAGCAACACGATTCAACACGACTCTTTGTTAATTCACAGTTAAGTGCCTCCGAACAAAGAGTCGTGTCGAATCGTGTTGCTTCCGGGACCCTATGTGACCGGGGCTTTACCAACTCTGATATTAACAGTGGGACCTCAAAGCTCGAGAATGGAAGCTGAGACTCAAAGCTAAAGTGATTGGATACACATCAGAGGAATGGGATTCTTTGGACGACCTTGAAAAGATGTATGCAGAGCCACATTTTCCAAAGCCAGTGGTAAGGCCCCGGTCACATAGAGGCCCGGAAGCAACATGATTCAACACGACTCTTTGTTAATTCACAGTTAACTGCCTCAGAACAAAGAGTCGTGTTGAATCGTGTTGCTTCCGGGGTCCTATGTGACCGGGGATTTAAGGGAATATACGTGCCTTTATGATTGTTCAGCATCCGGGTATATTTTTAGTACGGAAGTGATCGCACGCGCAGTGTAGACAATGCGCGCGTCCGGTGTACTAGAAAAATACCCGGATGATCCTTTCGGATATGAACGACCGTGGAGGCACGTATTGTATTATTCTATTTTTGTTTAGAAGGGTTCACATTCTGGGGTGTTGCTAGAAAGTTGCACTTGATTACAAATCAACTGCAATTCTGTTGAAAATTGTAACGCACATCTTAATTCGCGCATGGTATTTGCGCTTTCAACCAGTCTTGCGTAAAGTTGTCTTTTGTAACTTTTGCAACACCGCCCAGGTGACGTAAATAGATACCGACAAGGGAAGATCTAGAACGCGGGAATGCCGCTGAATATGGTAGCCGTGCTATAGCCGGGTGATATTGCAACAGAACGTTGAGAAACACTTACATATGTTGTCACTAATGTATTTTCGTCGGAAGGAACGCCAAATCGGCCCCGAGTCGCAATGCAGTCGTGTCGCGTTAGAGCAGGCTTAACATTGTATGATGTTAAAATGATTTGTCCCTTATTATTATAGAGTATAAAGTTGTTAAACTCATATTAAAATTGAAATCCGCTTAATATAAAAAAAATTACAACCTCAAATCTAAATTACATTTTATACTCGAATGTATATTAAATGGGTATGCCAGAAATGTTTGAAGTAGGAATTCTTCCTTTGTTTTTCAGGCGATGGAAAACTGGAGATCTGACAAGGAGTTTGGGAATCAGCGTCTAAACGCGGGATGCAATCCCTCGGCGATCAGACTTTGCACCAAGACACCAATCAAGGAATTAATTATATTTGTTACAGCTTGTTAGGGAGCATTTACCCGGATGTAGTCTACCAGATAATTGCTTATTCCTACATTGTTTAAAGATACAAATTCTTCCTTTTTTTTATCATGATTATTCATTTTTTAGGCAATGGAAAACTGGAGATCAGACAAGGAGTTTGGCAATCAGCGGCTTTCTGGATGCAATCCCACCGTGATCAGACTTTGCACCAAGATACCAACCAAGTAACTATCTATTTTTTCACTCATTTAATTGTTCATTCTTGTTAATTGTGCACAATTAACTCTGTTGATCTTGTTGAATACCTGCGAGTAAAATCACAACATGCGCAAAGGGGTAGTGCAAACGCAAGAATTGGCAGGAATTTGTATACAAACATAATAACAATATCCTTCTCATCTCCTCATCTTGGACGGTATAAAAAGGAAAACACTCGCTCATATTTTATCTATTCAAATTTGTTGGAAAACTAATATTGCACTTACTTACATGATGGAATTTAATTGTAATAATAATAATAGTAATAATAATAATAATAATGATAATAATAATAATAATAATAATAATAATAATAATAATAATAATAGTAATAAGTAATGATAATGATAATAATAATCATGATAATACATCAATTTGTATAGCGCTTTTTCTAGAATTTAAAATAATACAGTTAAATTGGTGTACACAGTTAGAACAAAGGGTGCATTATTTTGTTGAACGTTTATTGCACATTTTCGTTAGATTGCTACTTTTATTCATAGGTAGAAGCCGGACCTCCAAAACTATATCTCATTCTAAATAACTCCCTCTTTACATATAAAGCAGCGTAATTTCCCTTTCCTCCACGATCTCAGTTTTGCTGTAGATGAGAAAGAGCTTCAACCCCTTCTCGAAGGATTGACTATCACGGAGGCTATTCAGAAGAAACGACTGTTCATCATAGACCACAAGATACTCAAAGATCTTCCTTGTACCAACGGACGGGAGGTAAATTATTTTTTTATTCTCATGAAATATAGTTGTGTCGGCTAAACTATTTCTTGAGATAGGGACACTGGAGGCACGGAGCAACATCTTTCAACACGATACAAACTTTTTCGTAAAATATAGCGGGTTATGGAACAATATGTTACGCCGTGTATTGAACTGAGCATTGAACAATCACAAGCAAGTTCCTCTTTGAATAACATTATTAAGGAGGCTTGAATTAGCGTTGAACGTAATGTAACTGAATTATACAGTATTATTATATCGCGTTTTGGTCATTTTGACAATGAAATTAGAAACATTCGTAACGACATTATTAGAGTCAGGGGTAAGAAGGGAGGGGGGGGGGCATAAAATTTGGGAAATAAAAAGAGTGTAATATGGGGCAGAAAATGTACGGACCTTTGTTCCTTTCTACTTTGCCTATGAGAGGTCCGCCGTAATGTTATGTAAACCTTTTTTTTTTATACTTGTCAGAAAATTTTCGAACGACATTCCCCCCCACCATTCAAGTGCAGTCCTAGCAACGCACCTGTAAATTAGAATTACGGGATCACTTTTCTCATCTTTTTATTTGTTTACCATGTAATTTCTAATGAAGAACAAATCTTCGTTCCTCCAGATATGTGCCTCCATTGCGCTGTTCTTTGTCAACAGGGAGAAGTATTTGATGCCAGTCACTATTCAGTTGAATCAAGACCCGGGTCCAACAAATCCGGTAAGTGGTTCTCCATGAATTTGAAAAAAGATGATGTATTTTTGTTGACGATGAAGAAGAAGAAGAAGAAGATGATGATGATGATGATGATGATCATGATGATAATAATGATGATAATAATGATGATAATAATGATGATGATGATAATAATGATTTTATTGTTATTAATGATGATGGTGATAACCACTATAGAAATTGATGCCAAAGTTCTGCGATCGACGGTAGTCTATCATTTTAAATCTATTCACTATTATCTACGTTTCCTTAAATTTCCATTTTTTCATAAATTTCTATCATCAAATTTGTTTTTCATCCCAAATTTCATAAATGCGGAGATAATTTAGGTAACACTATCAAAGCATTTTCAGGTTATAAACAAACAAAAAACCTTAGTGTTGCAAGTTTGAGATGGTTTGCAATATATGGTGGTTGTAATGGTGGTTGGAATGGAGGTTGAAATGGTGTTTCAAATTTGTTGTAAAATAATGATCATCGTCTCGAATAGGGTATTTATTTTTTTTCGTTCCAGGTATTTTACCCGACCGACCCCGAGTACACGTGGCTAATGGCAAAGTGTTACTTCAACTTGTCCGATTCTGCTGCCCACGAGTCCGCCTCTCATCTTGGATTTACTCATCTGATTGGCGAAACCATCGTCATAGCAGCCCATCGGTGTCTGTCTCCCACACATCCGATCTTCCGTCTTCTGGCGCCTCACTTTCTTTATCTCATCGCCATTAATTAGTACGTTATTTAAGCCCCAGTCACGTAGAAGCCAGGAGGCGACACGATTGAACACAACTCTTTGTTTAGTTCAAAGTTAACTGCCTCTAAACAAAGAGTCATGTCGAATCGTGTTGGTTCCGGGCTCCTATGTGACTGTGGCATTATCCCTGATCTATACATGTATAACAACTGGATAATCATTTGCTTGTCGCAGTGAATCCAACGGGCAGTTATTTTACCACTCGTAAATTCACCAAGTCCGAAATGAATTAACAGAGCCCCTAACCAAAACGGCACGTTGAGTGATACGGCCGCTGGGCAATGGTTTCAATCTTTAATTTGGCGAGTATGGGTCAATGGTGTATCCAGTTTCTATAGAGATCCATGTTTTTACACCAATCTTAAAAGATACCCCTTTGCGGCCAGGAGAGGGCGTGTAGAGTAATGTATAATTAGAGTCATTATAATTGCAATAATCCATAATTTGTAGCTATTTTGTTTCCAAGTGCTATAGCCAGCAAATCTATTCGATTCCGTTAATCAGCTGTCGTTGTGAATAGGAGAGCAACTGTCGCGTGAATGGAATATACAGTTAAACCTGTCTACAGAGGCCACCCCAAGGGAATCAGAAAAAGTGGCCACTGTAGACAGGTGGCCTCTATAGCAAGTTCTATAACATGCATTTTCACTTTGAGGGAATCACTTCTAGTGGCCACTGTAGATAGGTGGTCACTATAGACAGGTTTGACTGTATAATGTAATTTTCTTTCGAAAAATATTGGTCCATCATGTGTCAACTCCTTTTCTATTAATAATGATATGAATAATAATAATATTGATCATTTCTATAGCGCTAAAAACAGAGAGTATCATAGCGCTTTACAATTTAACAGAACAAGAAAAATAAAAACAATTTGATTACTGTGGGAAAACGTAAGTAAACGTACCGGAATTTGAAATTGCCCGTATTGCAAGAGGAATACTGTTCCAGAGTTTTGGAGCAGTTACTGAGAAGCGCTTTTCAGCTGTTTTGAGTCTACACTTTGGTATAACAAGTTTATGTGTGTCTGATGAAGAACGGAGGTTTCGAGAGGGTGTATATATATAGTTCAATTGTATTAGAGAGGTATTGTGGTGAAATATTATTCAGTACTTTGAAGATATATAAGCATGCTTTAACAATATGCGTTGCTGTACGGGTAGTCAGTGAAGTTCAAAGAGTAAGGGAGGGACTATGCGGTGCCAAACCAAATGAATCATGTTCGAAGATTGTAAAAAGATCGAAAAAAAAAACAAACATTGAGGAACTGATGCACGGACCGATTTGTAGCCAGAACCACTGGATGTACTAGCTCTGTGGCAAAATTTACAGCACTTCTTCCTTCGCTATTTTCAGGAACAAAAATATCGGCGAGCAATTAAAAATGCTGCATGGAACTATCCTAAAAACAATTTAGGAAAGCTTACAGTTTAATTACACGAACAGGGTCCTTTTGCTAGAATGTTGCGTTTAACCGCAAGTCATAATATTAAACGCAACTTAATTTTCAACCAATCAGAAGCGCGTATTCAGGTCTTACGTTTAATATCAGTAATATTAACCGTTTCATCAACGAAGCATCTCTGCTCAATTTCTTTACAATGGATTCTACGTCTGGTGTGTGTTTGTTTGAGTAATCCATCACAATTGAAGAGAGTTGACCAGTTGTCTCACGATGTTCAAACGTAGAACGTTAGTTTAGTGACGTTTAGGCTGCTGTATGCTGCTAGCCTTCATCAGACTATGATAATAATTCATCATGATTTCTTTTCATTTCATGATTTAATTTCAGTAAAGGCATGGTACCTCTGCTCAGCGCAGGAAACTTCACTGACCAAAACATGATCATCGGCGCTATTGGTATGGCGGAGATCGTTAAACGCACGTACAGTGCGTGGCGTTTGGACGTAGAGGGCTCGCTCGAGACTGACCTTCTCGTAAGGGGTGTTTCTGATCCGGCGGTCCTTCCCAACTATCCCTACCGAGACGACGGTTTGCTCATGCGCAAAGCGATTTATGACTACGTCACGGAGATTGTGAATCATTTCTATGGTAACGTCAAAACACGATATGATCTCTTTTCATAAAATTAAGTTGAAAACCAATTCAATGCTCCTCAGTAATGTTATTCATATTGGAAATGGCTGGTGATTGTTCTGTTGCTTAGTTTAATACACGGCCTACTGATCTTTTGTCCCCTGATCAACTTTATTTTACGGAAATACTTTACATAGTTTTTCAATTACCTTTTTTTAAAAAAAAAACAATATTAGACTTTTATAACTTCAGGAGTACCTCAAATCTCCCTTTTGAGGTACCTGACCATTTAAAAGTATGTATGATTAATTATAGTGAACAAGAAGAGTAACCGCATGATGAATCGTAATGTGGTTGATTGTATTTATGATCAAAGCTCTGTAAACTTGTTTTTTCATTATAGTTTTAATCAATTTCACCCACCTTCCGTTACTCAGTATATTTTGACAATGCCCAATTCACTGTAAGCAGAAGGGATACAGACTTTGGACAAAGTAAATTACCTCGATTCAAGCATTAGCAATAGCTAGATGGACACAAAACCAATTTCTATCATTCATAGTATGTGTAAAAATGTTGAACAAAAGTTGCACCTGGGACTTTCTTTTGTGATCATGAAGCTATTATGAATGCTTGAATGAATTAGTTGCCGAGTTTGTCCCGGTCCTTTTATTTGTCTTTTGAATTTGAATCTTCTGCTTATTGTGGAAGTTATTGAGAATGAATTGGTTACTTTTACTGTATTCATTTTCAGATCATCCAAGAAAGATTGCGGCCGACCATGAATTGCAGGAGTGGATCCGCTTTATGGGCACGAAAACAAAGTATGAAGGAGAGGCCTTGGGAAATATGAAGGTAACTATTTGAAATGAAATTTAGTTTAGTCAAGATGCAAGTGTGTATACAGTGTGCAAATCATGTTCATGATTATGATGGCGATGATGATAATCACGACGATGATGGCCAGGAGGAGAGTGGTAGTGAAGATAATGGGATTGTTGATGAAGATGATGATGATGATGAGGAGGAGGAGGAGGAGGAGGAGGAGAGGGAGGAGAAGGGGAGGAGTTGGAGGGTGATGGTGGTGATGGTGATAATAAATATGATGAGGAGGAGGAAGAGGAGGAAGAAGACGACGAAGAAGATGATGATGATGATGATGACAATGAAAATGATGATGGTGATGATGACGAGAGTAGAGCTTAAGAGCATGATAGCGATACGAATAATAGGTGAGCATGGTGATGATGATGATGATAATTGTGGGGATGACTGTGGTGAAATTGATAACCTTGATATTCATGATAGCGGAAATGGTAATGGTGGCGGTGAGGATGATGATGATGATGATGGTGATGGTGCATGATGATGATGATGATGATGATGATAGTTATGATGATGATGATGATGATGGTAATGATGATGATTATGTATACATGTATATCATTATTATTATTGTGGTGGTGGTGATGATGATGATTGATTGATTGATGATGATGATGATGATGATGATGATAATGATGATGATGATGATGATGATGATGATGATTATGATGACAGTGATGAAGATGATGATGATGATATGGTGGTGATGGCGATGCTCTTGATAATGGTGATGGCGGAATTAGTGATGTTGGTAGTGATGGTAAAGATGTCGGTGGTGGTTGTATGGTGATAATAAAGAAAATGATGAAAATGATGGTGATAGTGCTGATGGTGGTAGTGATGAAAATGATGTTGATGATGATGGTGGTGGTGGTGGTGGTGATATAGTGATGGTAGTGATGATGATGGTGACTTTAATGATGGGGACAATGGGGGTGATGAAGAAGATGGGGGTAATTTTAACCCCGATGAATAAGAGTCGAGCTAAATTTCTCATACACACTCCTTAAATATGTTAGCTCATTTGAATTTTTCAGCAAGAAATTTACCCATAGTGTGCTGCACTCAACCCAGATAAGGTGAATTGGTACCGGCAGGAATTTATTCTTCTAAATGCAGAAGCGCCTATTTGGCAGCTATGATATGGCCGGGTAATAATATTAGATAATTTGTCTCGCGCCTCTGAATAGGTGACTAGAGAGATGGCGTGTTTAAATGCTATATATTATTATTATTATTCTTTAATTCTTTCAACTTCCCTCTCCTCCTCAAGGGCCTTCCGAACGACGGTTCCTTCAAGACGGTGGAAGAGATCAGCACGGTTGTAACCAACTTCATTTTCCTCTTTAGCTGTACCCACGCTGCAGTGAATTTTGGCCAGTACCACCAGTATGGCTTCCCGCCTGCTTACCCCGTATGGATGAGTGGGAAACCGCCTCAGGATAAGGTATGCTTGCCATTAAAGGCAATTGCTAATAGTTTTGAGAATCGAAACAAAATTTAGCCGATTCAGCCGGTGTAGTATTGATTATTCTCAGCCTTTGGCCAAAACAGGGATTACCAGAAGTTTATAAGTTCATTGGTCCCGTATGTATCAAGATACAACCAATAGGCGTGTTTACTTATATATTCAAATTTATGTGCGTTTAACGTAGTTACGCGGTATTCCATATGCCGGTTGATAACAATAAGACTACAATACTTGGAATCCAGTTTGCATACATTACTTGTTGCCATGTCGGGCAAGCCTCGGGCAAGCTTTCGGGTTGTCAAGAACAACCTTTGTGTTAGAAGTATGCATAAAATTTGCATCTATTAGTAAACCCGCCTATTTAACACCAATTTATCAGCGACCGGCTTGTCGTTTATTCTCGCGTGGTCTAGCGGTTCTGATTCTCGCCTTTTGTATGATCGCCGCCGCGGCGCGCCGGTTAAAATTCAACAGCGAAAAAAAATCCTCCTCACTTTGCTGCACTAAACCCAGATGAACATGGGCCGGAATTTATTACAATTATAAGACCCCTCTCAATAATGCAGATATAATTGGAAGTCTTTCACCATTTTGTTCGAAGATAAAACAAACATAGATCCATTTTCATTAAAAAATATTCTTTTATCAACAATTTTACAATTTGTGTCCTGATTCTCTACAGACCCCTCTCACTGAAGCAGATATAATTGCAAGTCTCCCAAACAAGAAGCAGACACTGGCTATGATGTCCTTCACGAGGCTTTTAAGCACCCGGGGTAGCCAGCCTCTGGGCGACTTCGAGATACAGTACCTACACGACCCCGCAAGTCAGGCGGCATTGAAAAAGTAAGTACTGGTATTTGTTTTCTCGACACCGTTGTATTAGGAGACACAATAAATAGTAACCCACTTTCATGACGTTCGTCTTACCCCAAAAGTGAACGCACCCAGGCTTTGAAGACCACCTTATCGATGAACTGACAAGCAAAACAAAAAACAAACAAACAAACAAACCAAACAAAACTTGCTTGTTCTTTGCGTCCAATCGATTCGCCCTTCTCAGCGCGCCCCCCCCCCCCTTTCCCCCGAGCAACCGACGAGCAAAAAAAAAAAAAACAATTGCGATTTCCATTCAATCGGCGTTCTCATTTGTGCGCCCTGAGCAGCTAAAAAACATTAAAAAAAAACAAAGAAAAAACAACGTCATGAGGTAAAATATGGGACCATCGGTAAATTTGACGCCCCGTAGCAAAATTTGCACCCTTTTAAATAAGATTTGACACCCCTACAAGTGTTGAGCTGCAGCTATTGCAATTAGAAGGGAACACGCACGTGCGTATATATGAGAGAGTGTGTGTGTGAGTGAGAATGTGGGTGCATATGTGCGTGTAGATCTGTGTGATTGTGCGCGTGTAACAACCAGAATCGAGTAAGAGAGAAGATGGAGGTGAAATAAAAATTTATTTGAGTGTGTGTGTGTGTATGTGAGTGTGTGTGTGTGTAAGTGCGTACAGTACTGGGTGCGTATGGGTGTGTGCGTGAGAGAGAGAGAGAGAGAACTTATTTGAAAAGCAACATGCATGACTGTGATTCACCCACTCTGAATAATAATTCTTTATAATTTTTCCTTTCTAGATTTCGATTGGGTTTTGTGTCCGTAATTTTATTCATTTTTAATTTCATTTTACAATTGTCATTTTCCTAAGGTTCCGTGCTGAATTGAAGCGCATTGGTGACACAATCGACCAGAGGAATAAGACTCGGGAAGAGAAATACATCTGGCTTCATCCGAGAGAAGTGCCCAACTCTATCACAATCTAGGATTACATTATTATGATGAAAATATAATGAAAATAGTTAAAGGTGTCTTTCACATTAAAAAAAACCGTTTCTAGTCACAATTAATGAAAATTAACCGATTTGAATATGAGGGATAAATGTAGTCCTACATCCCACATTACGACCAACCACAATGTGGGATTGAAAACCGTCAGAGTTTATATATCACTTGAAAAGGGGATACAATGATAAGTAATATAGTAATGATATACTGTACGTATACAGCACATATCACACGCTTGTTTATGAATGCGCTGATTAAGAGAGATGAAAAGAGAAACAATAGTTATTGGCTATATATAACCAAAACACCTTTATGAATATATTTTCTTTGAAATTTTCTTCAACCTTGAAACCCAAAATGTTATATCAACTTTTTTTAATTGATATATTTCATAATTAAATGCATTTTAACAATGCCCAGCTGTCGAAAAACTGGCTTAAATTTACGCGACCATATTTACATCTTTGAAAGTAAGAGTATCTGCAAGGATGACAAATAAATACATTTACTCTCCAAAAAGAGCAAGAAATACATCAGCGCTCAGAAAGCACGTGGATTTGGGCCAGTAGAACGACCACGCTGCTCTTGCTGAAGCTCCCCGAAAAGGCTTATCCGCACATGGTGCGTTACTGTAGAGAGTTGAACGACAGGCCATCAGTCACTGATAAAATATCAGCTTTAACTCGCTCGTGTCGTAAAATATACTGGATCAATTAAAGTACAATATTCTGATGATTCCTGATTTGGTGAATTGTTTGAAAAAAAATGGATATTACACCAGCTGAATTAGTTAAGTTTTATTTTGATTGTCGACAATTTTGCTATGGCAAAGATAAAAAGATGATGGAAGAGGGAAATAAATAGAGAGAGATACAGAGCAGTTATGTTAATATTTATAATCATATAATATAAAAAGATGAAATTACACTTGTTATGGCATTATCGTATTTTGGTGTATAAATTGGACTATCTATATATATTCGCATATTTTAATGGTATTATTGTGAGAGCGTCATGATTTAGTGGTTCTGATTATCGCCTCTCAACGAGAGAGTCGGCGATTGGAATCCCAACAATGGCGTTACTTTCCTTTAGCGTTACTTTCTTTTATTCATCCACGCTGAGCTGCACTCAACCCATGTGCTTAAATGGGTATGTGGTAGGATATGAAGATTATCGTCACCACTGTAGGCTCCCTACTGGAAGCTCACTAGGGAGCTAAAATTACGTGCACTCTTAGTGTAGCTGTTATTGATAATTATGTATCATTTACCATTGGTAACGATATTTTTAGAGTACTTTGGGGGTAATGGAAAAGTGCCACATAAAGTATTATAATTATTATTGTTATTTTTTTTATAATTATTAGATTATTATTATCTTATTTTGCGGTCTTCCAACAAAATAAGTCGATCAAAATTAATATGCATAATAATTTATGGAATATTTAATTGCTGAGAGATGAATTGCATTCATGTAGAAATTACTTGTCCAGTTATTATAGAAATTTTATTATTTTATCACATGGTGCAATCATTTTAACGAGAAAATATTGAAATATACAAGAAAAGTATTATAACACAATATAAACTATTTTCTAAAAATAAAGTTGAACACCGTTTCAAGGGTTCTTTGTAATGATATTGAAATCGTAACCGGCTTGTCATTGTTGTGTCCGCACAGTTCTATTCACGGCGAAGGGATCTATTCTCCTTCGACCGACTTTATTTTTCGAAAATAGTTTATATCGTGTTTTATACAACCAGTTGAATCATTTTAATATTTACATCTTTCAGATTAATCTAATCAAATCTTGTTTTTATCTTAAATTGATAAGGTTATGGCTATTGTTGTATAAATCCTTTTATTTTATACTATGTAATTATTGCATTGATTATTTTACATGCACAAAAAATAAATCTGGACTTTTATTGTGATGAAAAATTATTGTTAAACCATTGCATTGACAGTGGAGGAAATATAACAGTTGTTATCATTACTGATCCGAGAAAGAAAACATGTATGTACTTTTATTTTCTATACTGTCTACAGATCCGTATCCGTAAAAGTCATTTTAATATATCATTAGTATAATCTCTATTTTGTCATAATTGCTGAAACAACAAAAGCTTTCTCTGTTTTTGTTGAATCACTGTAAACTATTTGAAATAAATGTTATACGCGGCTGAAATATAGCAACAGTTGCGGACTTCAATCATATAAAATGAGTATCTACTGCATAAGTATAATTGTAAATGGATAGCATTAAATAGTGCAACGGCCTGGGCACTGATCACGATAAAATATTTTTTTCAATTCGCATAATACATATTTACATATCAGTACCAGGGGCCGCGGGACATTTAAAAAAGTGGGTGGGCTGCCACAGCGGGGACTGTGGATAAGCATTTTTACACACTCCCATTGGTTTGCACGTGTTATTTGACCGAAAAAAGTGCGCCCCCCCCCCCTGCCCCCGCGGTTCCGCGGCCCCTGAGTAAATAAAAGCAGAGGCTTAAAGACTCTGGGCAGCATTGTGATTGACTGTATAAATAATTCTCAAATCAAGCTATCTCTCCAATTCCATTTCATTTAGATGTACGATGCAAAACTATAGAAATCTACTAAAACAATATCAAGATAATATATAGACAGAAAAATCTGACTCTCGGAGGGTGTTTTTAACGATTTCTGACTTTTGGTGGTGCCCCCTCCAGAGAGTCAGAAAACGCCCCAATTCAGCGTGTAGTGCAGGTTGTTGAAGCTACAATACACAGCGTCTATGGGAGAAAGGGTGCTGCCGCGCACCCTCCCGAAAATACGCTAATTTACGTCTCTATGATATACAATTAACTATGAATACGATTAAAAAAGATATATTCTTTAAGATTACCTTGAAGGTTTCC
>BQKZ01000454.1:73381-91510 GCA_036244855.1 Temnopleurus reevesii | reverse complement strand
ATTCAGAAGTCAGGGAATCATTTTATTTTTCACACTTGATTAGCAGTTTTAGACATTGAGGAAACTTTTCCAATTCTTTATCATACATTATACTAAAATGCATAGCAAATTGTGATGCGATAACAGGAAAATTATTCCCTGGAAGTAAATCATTAAAAAAAGTAGACCTGGTGAATATGGAAAGATGATCTTACCTCTCTCATCGATGAGGCTGTTGAGCTTATCAACGTTGCCACCATCCCTAGACTGGTTGGTTTGACTATCAGAGAGCTTCAAGTCTTTCATCAGTTCTTCCTTCTCTGATTCCAATGTCTTGATTTCATTTCTAAAAATATAATTATACAATGAAAAAGAGTTGAGTTAATGATTTTTTTCTTTTTTCTTTTTGCCTCCAGTTGGAGGATTTTATTTACAACAAAAACAAGCATGACATGATACATAGCTTCACAAATTATACCTTGATAACAAAACTTATAGTATTGAAACAATAATGTCATATGTGAGAACATTAGAACAATAAACTGGAATGGTTTTAACAACAGGAACTCCAACTTCTCACCACGCAACACCCGAAAAGCACGTTTAAGAACTCGAGCGGCATCGTTTAAAAACTTGAGTTGAGTTTATGATGATTTTACAATATAAACACATAGGAATGACATCACAATGTCACTCTAACATATGAATACATATGATTTTAAAAAGATATACATTTTGAATTTATTCTCTGAATTTCGAGATCCAATGCTTCATGTCTTCTAGGGTATTCAGTAGGACAACCTCTTATTGGCTACCATATTCAGCTACAATTCAAAAGTATTCTGTAAGAAAATGGAAATATTTAGAAAGATTCTAGTTTATATTCTAGTGAAATTTTACATAATGTCCACCTTCCTTTTCTCCCTTCTCAGTTTTATTTAACTCCAAACTCGACATTTACATATTCTAAAATTCCTTCTTTTACCTCTATCAACTTCACGAAGTCGCTAAAAACTTTAAAACGCATCAAAACTTGTTTCCTGCAAAGGAATGATATTTCATAAATAAAAAACAGAATTTTCTTATACAGTCAACCCTGCTATAGCAACCACGTGCCCATTAAGATCACTTTCCTTAAAGGGGAACCAGCCTTTGGGATTATCGTGCTCTCATCGAATGAAGGAAAATCAGATGAACAAACTGTGAAAATTTGAGCAAAATCGGACAACCTGTTCAAAAATGAATTTTCAAAGTCACTGAGATATGGCGATCCCTATCGCTGATGGCGATCCCTATCGCTGATGGGGATCCGTGCAATCGGCAAATTCGATGGAATCTGTGACGTCATGTTGGACAACTTCTCATTCACTTTGTACATAGAATTTTAAAAAATGGATTAATGTAAAATTGAGAGTAATGTTGCAACATCATTCTTCTCAAAATACATGCAAAATTAATATAGAAATGCTATACCCCAATCGAAAATTGGCATTTTGTTGACTTTTCCGAAAAAAAAGGAGAAAATGTGAAAATTTATAAACAGAGTGAATGAGGAGTTGTCCGGCATGACGTCACGGATTCTGTGTAATTTGCCGATCGCACGGATCTCCATGAGCGGTAGGGATCGTCATATCTCTGTGACTTTGAATAGTCATAACTTTTGAACGGGTTGTCCGATTTTGCTCAAATTTTCAGTTTCTTCATCTGATTTTTCTTCATTCAATGAAAGCACGATAATCCCAGGGGTTGGTTTCCCTTTAATTCCCTAGGAAGCAAAGCATCGGTACATATATAAATGAGTGTGTCTATACAGACCACCTACTCATAATAAAACCCCATTTTCTGTCTCCAACAGGGAGTCTTTATAGACAGGTTTGACTGTATCATGATGATTATACAAGGAAGTTATCTGACTTACAGCTGGCGTCTAATAAGATCTTGAGATTCAATGTTGTAAGCGTTGCGATCTCCCTCCATGATGCGGTACTGACGCTGAAGCTTACTCAGCTCAGACTCAGCTGAAAAGTGTAAAGTAGAAATAGCATTGATTGGCATGTGTAATGCTCATGATTATGATCATGGATACTCACATGAGAATAAGAAATCATGAAACTGGAAACCATCTAAATTTTCACAATACTTCTTTGCTGTAATTAACTTTATGCAATGTTCTTTTTTTATGTAACCTATTCTCAGAGCGTGTTGTTGGTAATGCTTGTTTGTTTGTGTAACATATCAAATGAAATGGTTAATAAATGTTTGAGTGCTGAGATTAACAGTGGACTTTGTTTTTCTTTACTCTATTCAAATGAATGGACTTGCAGTTTTGATATCAATTTCTTATTCTACCCATAAACATTGAAAAATTATGAATTACGTGTATTAATTTCAGTCATGGATCTCTTGCAGGTCATAAATTGTTATCACTACAAAAGCTCAAAATATCAAAGATTCATTGACTCCTTTTCTTTTTATTGCCAAATGACAACATTTAACAAAATCAAGTTTAGTAAACAGAAAATATTTTCTTTTGGTCATCTAAATTGATGCGTTGAATTGAAGCATGGACAAACAGTGGGGTTGGATTTAATTTGAGCATGAATGCACAGGATAAATTTCCACAGAAGCACATCCATTTGACCATACTCCATTTTCATACTCTCCTGAAATCTAGCACATTTACATTTAAGATTCAGCATAACCAATTGATTTTGCACCAGGTTTAGACCATCCATGGACTAAAATAAACCATCAACGATAATTCCACCCAACACATTGAACAATTCTAAAATGTTTCTGAACTTACCGAGCTGTTGATCAGCATCAACATCACTGATGTCTGAGCGACGGCTCGCGGATCTGGGAGCTCCTCGAGGCATGATGACTGCAGTTTACTTGTCAACGACAGATGATAAAACAATCCTGAAAAATGCAAAACGAGTTTAAGAATATCACAGATAAATAAAGTCATACACACGCGATATTATAATTGTATTTACAGGACAAAGCACTTTTGATAGTTGGTGACTGAAACTTTTATGATTTGAACACGGTCGTTAGGCTGTGCGCAATGTTTGGATTTTTGTCAGAAGAAGTTTAGAAGTCTGAATCCAAGAATCTTTAACTTAATAGCACAGATTAGTCATTAGATATAGGCCTACATCTAGATCTACATATGTTTTATTCTGTACATGTTTATAATCTAGATGGCCATTTCAGCTTGCAGTGAACCAACATATTTTGACACAGTCAGAGTAAGACTAAGAGCTCAAATATGACTGAGTGTTCACCTAATTCACCTTTCTATTACTAATAGTATAGGGTCTAGTTTCACAAACTTTCACTTCAGTTTAACTTATATTCACTAGGCTACCCCAACAGCTATTGGACTCAAGTCAAGACTTTTTTTGTAAGTCAAACTCAAAAGTCAAAGTCAAATTGGTCAAAGACAAGTCACATTAACAAATTCCAACTCCAAAGTCCAAGATGGCATGAATGTTGAAGTCTTCATTGCCATTGCCTTGGACATATCATGACATTGAACTAAAAAGTAAAAGTAAAATAAATAAATAAATAGGCCTAAATGTGCAAGTCAAACAAACATTTTCAACTGAGAGTGAGAGGATGTCAAAATCATACACTCCCCTAAATAGAATGTACAACAGACAGTCAAAGATAGAATTCACAGAATCAAATAAAAGAGAATCGAACTCGGCAAGCACAGTCAAACACAAACAGTGAGTAGGCCTAACTAGAGCCGCGCCGAGCATTCACCACCAAGACCACGCTCTGTTGCGGCACATGCCGGGTGAGCGGGCGGGGGCGGTATCGGCGAGACCGCTCACGTCAGCCACCGCATTTTATTCAAAACGTCAATGAATACGCTTCAAAAACTCATCTTAAAATACGGACATACAACTAAAATACATTTCTATACAAACTACACCATCCATTAATTCATATATCTAATTTACTTACCTATTTATTGTATTATACCTTGTGAAATATTGACTTTCAGATCAGTTTGTCGAGTTCTTACACGAGAGATCAGCACGTCAACAATTTGTGTATGTAATATAATAATGCACGTAAAGTATACGCGCGTGCATTTGTGTATATACATGGGAAATAATTGATTGGTTTCTCCGTGCATTGTGTACATCGACGACAGTTTCCCTAGCAACAAATCGCGTTCTCTGCGGCGGCGATCGTCGCAGCTGGTGAAAACTTGTCTTGTGAAGAAAAGTTTGGTTACCGAAAAGTTTCGGGGCGGATCCACAGAAATGGGAACATTTCTTTGGGCGGATCCAGGGGGCGATAAATGCCAGTAAACCATAAGGGTGGTGCATACATAACAATAAATAAAATGCTACATTAAAAAAATAAAGCATGCCTTCTTTTCTATAGCGGGGTGGCGAAAAAATTCCAAGGGAGAGCATTAACTATGCAAGTGCGCATGATTCATCTTCAAAGNAACCATAAGGGTGGTGCATACATAACAATAAATAAAATGTTACATTAAACAAAAAAAAAGCATGGCTTTTTTCTCTAGCGGGTTGGCGAAATTATCGATCTAAATATTTTTCATTCGATTCTCTCTATTGTATTTTCCTATTATCAGGTACAATATTTGATGGTAAATTTATCAACATGTATAATGGCCTAGCTGTAAAAATGAGATGAAGGTCTGAATTCTTCGGAATACTATTTTTATTTCAATCTTTTGGCCGCTGAAATATGATGAAAAATATTGATAAAAAATGCTTTTACATACACATTTTTGTTATATTATTTATTATCAAAAATGGGATGATAATAATTGTTTCTTGTGGTCCAGATTATTATTATAATATTTTAGAGAATGACAAGGGAAAAATTAAAAAATTCATACAACTCCTAAAAAAAAATGTCAATAAAAATCATCATTATGGATGTAACGTCAGTTACCAAAAACATGAACCTTTTGTTTTTATTTTCAAGATTATAGGTTAAATTCAGTGAAACTTGGTAATTGTCAAAATTAGGTAATACCCCATCCATTCATGCCAACATTATTGAGAGTCACGTTTTAATTGATTCAAGTTATTGGACGATTTGATATGTGTAACGTCAGTCACCATAACGAAATGTAACGTCAGTTACCAGGGTTTAATGTCAGTTACCAGCATTGAAAAACAACAGTGGTCAATTATTTACTGAACATTGAAAAAGGTCCACCTGTCAACAAATCATGTTTGATAAGTTTTACACTACTCCCCCTTTTCAAAGGCTTTAAACCGATAGATTAGTTTTGGGAGAGATGGAGCTTCAGATATTCAACTACTTTGCGAGCTGGAGTAAAAGTAATACCACAATGCAGTTTTTCAATAGAAAATTAGAGCATGTTCAAAGTAAAGTTTGTTTGAATGAAATCGACCTAGAAATGGCTTAATTATCGCAAAATAAAAAATCATGCTGCGGTCGTATTTTCCCTTACAAAACATGCTTCACGTACAATTTGATTTGATTTGATTTATTTATTTTCCATTTAAAAAACCATACAACATTGCAAAAAGTAAATATGAACAATATCAAGCAAACATAAATTGAAACAAAATTACAAAAAAAATCGCATGCAGATATTTACATGATAATTGTTTACAATAATAAGGGTTGAATTAAACGACAAAGCAGATTATAAATTTGAAATAGAAGGGTGTGCTGGAAGAAGCAAGGCTTGTGATACGCACACCCCGGCTTAATGTTACACTAAAGAAAATAATTATAATCGTATTAAGAAATAAGGAATAATCAAATTAAATAAGGATGAAAAAAATAACAAATAAAGAAATGGTGGAGTACGGAGATGCATCTAACAAACGGCATGAATAGTGAAATAGGGAAGGGCAGAAGTGGAGAGATAGAGCAAATACAAAATGAATGCAAACTCACACACCGCAGACAATACCATCGATCACACCGCCCATTTCAGGCCGACGCTCCCCTGTGTAAAAGGACTTAGCACACCGTAGGAATAATGGCCGATTGACGTGTTCGACGTAAAATGCACAGAATATGAGCAAAATGTACTCCTAATATCCTACACAGATATATTTAGGCATGTAAAGCAACTTGTGAATACATCAGCTCGTTTAACATCACTTTCTGCATCCCGGCCATTACGAATCTATACCTTTAAAAAGGCTATAAAGGATACTTTAAAACGGTGTAATTTGATTACAAATACAAACTGCAGTAATATTTAAAAAGAGGATTCAGTTTGTTGCTTATATAGAAATTGAGTCCCTCATATCACTATTCCTGCTTTTAATTGTAAATGCTTTAAAATTTATTTTTTTTCCTCCTATTTTTAGTAATTTGGAAAGAATTAGTTTTGAGTTTTAAAAAAAGTAAAAGTGAATTAATATTTTAACACAATTAATTTTGTGCATTCAGCATAGTGAAGTTTATTTCATTTTACATTTTTCAATTTTGCGGACACCCGATGGCAAACATCTTTCTTTTAGCAAAATAATCAATATTTGCTTTGCATGTTTTTAACTTTGTACATGCAGCATGTCAAGCTACATTCACGAACATTTCCACACACGAAAATTTTTCACTTTTACAGTTTCTTAACTTTCATTATTGTGTGAAAAACTTGTTGAAACACTTTTCTATGCAAAATAATTGGTAAAAGTGCGCGTAATGTCAACTGTAAAATGTCAGCTAGGTAACGTAAGTAACCATCAGGTATCAATATAATATCAATATTATATTATTTTGTGTGCTTAAGCATATTTTACTTAATGAACCTGGGTGCCATACTCTACTAGCAGTTTTGCTATTTCTTGGTGTCCTTTTACCAATGTTTTGTGATACATGTTTGTATTTTATTGTATTCAATTTTTGGTAATAAAGTTCTTTCAATCATTCATTCATTCATTCATTCATTCATTCATTCATTCATTCAAATTAATTAACATATTTAAAACAAATGAACTGTAAAAGTTGATATTTTTAACTAAAATGATCTTAGACTATCAGGTACAGCCATATCAGATTTACTTCCATACCAATTCTTTGATATAGGAGATATAACTAAATGATTCAAAACATTTAAAATTCATGTGTTATCTCTATGGCAGAATAACTGTAACATCAGTTACCGTAACGTCAGTTACCATCATAGTAATGAAAAAAAGTATCACAGCTAAAAAAATACATTCACAGATCAAACATTTTTTGGGCAACTCTTATACTTAGGAATGAAGGACCATGCTAAGCTTATGACCCTAACCCATCAGGGACATGATATATACAGTCAAACCTGTCTATAGTGACCACATGTCTATAGTGGCCACTCAAATTGATTCCCTCCAGGTGAAAATGCATGTTATAGAACATGTCTACAGAGGCCACCTGTCTACAGTGGCCACTTTTTCTGTTTCCCTTGGGGTGACCATTGTAGACAGGTTTGACTGTATTCATTCGATCAAACATGCAAAAATTGCATGTCCTTTTTGTGTAACGTCAGTTACCAGCATAGTTTTGCTCGCTGAAGCAGAGCAACAGCAGTTTCATTGATTTTTTTCCTATATATTTATAAACCAATGTTGAATGTATAATATATCACTTGTATAAATAATAAAACCATGTGCTTGTACATGAACAAAGTTATAAAAAATGAAATAAGGGTTGATTAGTGTTCTTGTAACGTCAGCTACCGTGATTTTGCCCATTTGAGAATTGTTTACAGTCAATCACAATGTTGCTGAGTGTCTTTAAGCCTTTGTTTTTATTTATTGATATGTAGATATGTATTATGTTATTTCAAAAATCCGCGGTCAGTGCCCAGGCAGTTTGACTATTTCATGCTATTTATGAAGTAGAAACTCCTTTTTATGATAATTGAAATCCACAACTGTTGCTATATTTCAGCCGCGTAACATTTATTTCAATAGTTTACAATGATTCAACAAAAACAGAGAAAGTTTTTGTTAATTTCAGCAATTATGACAAAATAGAGACTATACTAATGATATATTAAAATGACTTTTACGGATACGGATCTTAAGACAGTATAGAAAATAATAGTACATACATGTTTTCTTTCTCGGGTCAGTAATGATAACAACTGTTATATTTCAATGCAATGGTTTAACGATAATTTTTCATCACAATAAAAGTCCAGACTTATTTTTTTTTGCGTGTAAAATTAATCAATGCAATAATCACATAGTATAAAATGAAATGATTTATACAACAATAGCCATAACCTTATCAATTTAAGATAAAAACATGATTTGATTAGATTAATATGAAAGATGTAAATATTAAAATGATTCAACTGGTTGTATAAAACACGATATAAACTATTTTCGAAAAATAAAGTCGGTCGAAGGAGAATAGATCCCTTCGCCGTGAATAGAACTGTGCAGACACATCAATGACAAGCCGGTTACGATTTCAATATCATTACAAAGAACCCTTGAAACGGTGTTCGATTTTATTTTTCGAAAATAGTTTATATCGTGTTATAATACTTTTCTTGTATATTTCAGTATTTTCTCGTTAAAATGATTGTACCATGTGATAAAATAATAAAATTTCTATAATAACTGTACAAGTAATTTTTACATGAATGCAATTAATCTCTCAGGAATTGAATATTCCACTAATTATTATTCATATTAATTTTGATCGACTTATCTTGTTGGAAGACCGCAAAATAAGATAACAATAATTATAAAAAAATAACAATAATAATTATAATACTTTTCCATTACCCCCAAAGTGCTCTAAAAATATCATTACCAATGGTAAATGATACATAATTATCAATAACAGCTGCACTGAGAGTGCATGTAATTTTAGCTCCCTAGTGAGCTCCCTGTAGGGAGCCTACAGTGGTGACGACAATTTACATATCCTACCACATACCCATTTAAGCACATGGGTTGAGTGCAGCTCAGCGTGGATGAATACATTTAAGTAACGCTAAAGGAAAGTAGCGCCATTGTTGGGATTTGAATCGCCGAATCTCTAGTTGAGAGGCGAGAATCAGAACCACTAAACCATGACACTCTCACAATAATGCCATAATATTATGCGAATATATAGATAATCCAATTATTTTTTTTCTTATTTATTAAAGTCTTCTTTTAGTAGGGTGATTTCTTCAAGTCAGCGCAGCTGACCTGCTTTCCAAGAAAGCCCTACATTAAAAAATATACAATTATATATATATATAATAAAACATAAAAACTTATACACCGAAATACAATAATGCCATAACAAGTGTAATTTCATCTTATTATATATATGATGATAAATATTAACATAACTGCTCTATATCTCTCTCTATTTCTTTCCCTCTTCCATCATCTTTTTGTCTTTGCCATAGCAAAATTGTCGACAATCAAAATAAAACTTAACTAATTCATCTGGTGTAATATCCATTTTTTTTTCAAACCATTCACCAAAGCAGGAATCATCAGAATAGTATACTTTAATTGATCCAGTATATTTCACGACACGAGCGAGTTAAAGCTGAAAGTTTATCAGTGATTGGCCTGTCGTTAAATTTTCAATGCGCGGATAAGCCTTTTCGGGGAGCTTCAGCAAGAGCAGCGTGGTCGTTCTACTGGCCCAAATCAATGTGCTTTCTGAGCGCTGATGTATTTCTTGCTCTTTTTGGAGAGTAAATGTATTTATTTGTCATCCTTGCAGATACTCTTACTTTCAAAGATGTAAATATGGTCGCGTAAATTTAAGCCAGTTTTTTCGACAGCTGGGCATTGTTAAAAATGCATTTAATTATGAAATATCTCAATTAAAAAAAGTTGATATAACTTTTCAGGTTTCAAGTTTGAAGAAAATTTCAAAGAAAATATATTCATGAAGGTGTTTTGGTCATATATAGCCAATAACTATTGTTTCTCTTTTCATCTCTCTTAATCAGCGCATATAGAAACTAGCGTGTGATATGTGCTGTATAAGTACTGTATAAGTACAGTTTATCATTATTACTTATCATTGTATCCCCTTTTCAAGTGAAATATCAACTCTGACGGTTTTCATCCCACATTGTTGTTGGTCGTAATGTGGGATGTAGGACTACATTCATCCCTCATATTCAGATCGGTTAACTTTCATTAATTGTGACTAGAAAACCCCCATCTCTAACGTTTTTTTTTTTAATGTGAAAGACATACCCTTAACCATTTTCATTATACTTTCATCATAATAATGTAATCCTAGATTGTGATAGAGTTGGGCACTTCTCTTGGATGAAGCCAGATGTATTTCTCTTCCCGAGACTTATTCCTCTGGTCGATCGTGTCACCGATACGCTTTAATTCAGCACGGAACCTGAGGAAAATGACAATTGTAAAATGAAATTAAAAATTAACAAAATTACGGACACAAAACCCAATCGAAATCTAGAAAGGAAATATTATAAAGAATTATTATTCAGAGTGGATGCATCACAGTCATGCATGTAGCTTTTCAAATAAGCGCTCTCTCTCTCTCTCTCTCACGCACACACCCATACGCACCCAGTACTGTACGCACATACACACACACACACACACACACACACATAAACACACACTTAAGCATACGATCCAACTTGTTACTGCACATTTATCATGTGACACACAGTCACATGTATAAACACGCAGACACATGTATAAGCACACACACACATCCATGTACACACACACACACCTAAACGCACACGCACACACACACACACACACACACACACACACACACAAATACGTATTCCCTTTTAATCGCAACAGCAGCAGCTCAACAGCTCAACAAGGGTGCACAATTTTGCTGAGGGGCGTCAAATTTACGGAGGAGCCGCAAAATTTTATTTGATGACGATTTTTCTCTATTATTTGTGTTTGTCAGTTGTTCGGAACGCCAAACTAGGGAACCGATGGAATGCATTTGTTTTTGCTTGTCAGCTAGCTACTCGGACAGGGGGTTGGGGTGGCTGGGACGCAAAGGACAAGCATTTTTCATCCTTTAGCTTTGCTTGTCAGTTCATCGACGGGCGGTCTTCAGAGCCTGGGTTCGCATATACATGTATATGTTTAGTGAGTTACCAATAAAGTAGCTCCCATGACGACTTCGATTACAACGGGACCCAGACAAAAAGGATGTGACAACAGCACGATATAAAGTATCTCCGTAAAATTATGTCGAACGTCAATTCAATGCACCTTTGTAATAATATTCAAATCGTACCCGGCTTGAGATTGTTTTGTCCGCACGCTTCAATACATTGCGTAATGCTCTATTGTTCATAACCCACTTTATTTAACGGAAATAGTTTGTGTCGTGTTGAACTCTTACTTTTTCAACGCCGCCTGACTAGCGGGGTCGTGTAGGTACTGTATCTCGAAGTCGCCCAGCGGCTGGCTACCCCGGGTACTGAGTAGCCTCATGAAGGACATCATAGCCAGTGTCTGCTTCTTGTTTGGAAGACTTGCTATGAGGTCTGCTTCGGTCAAAGGGGTCTGTGGAATTTCAGGGCAAAAAATCGTGAAATTAGTTTTATTTTGTAATTGAAATGGGTCTATGTTTGCTCTATTGTCGAATAAAATGTTTGATCATGTCTTGTTTGGAAGACTTGCTATGAGGTCTGCTTCAGTCAGAGTTGTCTGTGGAAATTCAGGACAAAAATCGTATTTCTTAAAAAGTTTATTTATCTATTGTTTTATTTATCAAAAAGCAGTGTAGTCCCATTCAAGCCATGTATAGGCCTGTTCTACCAGGGATTCATTCTACACAATGTATACATTACAATCTTTGCCAATTAAAGAATTGCCCTACCCTCCCATGCCATAAGTATTGCAACATAGACTCACTCTTAATTTCTTCAGGACACACGTATAAATCAATATCATGCACTGGCCATATGAAGAAAAATGTTATAAAATATCTCAGGATTAGATTCTGTACTTAAGAACGATAACTTTTTGGAATTATGTTGCTCATTTTCAAAACCTAATGGCCAATACTGTACACGATGTCCCATGAAATTATAACAAACACATGCCCTGAAGGAACTGATAGTGACGTCTTCAACTAACGTTGGCTATTTTATGTTGCATTATATGGGGTAAATAATGGCATATGTTCAATTTAAAAAAGGCGAAACCATTTTGCGAGAAGCCGTTGACTAATCTGCAGGTAGAGACATTGCAATGTTCTTCCTTTGTCGTCTTTGGTACTTAAGGGCATAACTGAATTAAGAATGGTTTTACCATACAAAATTAATAAACCGTGTATGACTCTTTAATTTCAACCATAGATATTTGTGCTTTTTTCACATTTAAGGAAAAATAAGAAAAATACGACAAGTGAATCAATGGAAAACGAACGTAATTTTGCTATGTTGCAATACTTGTGGCATGGGAGGGTATTTGTCCTATTTTCAAATGGTATGGTGTGATCATGATTTATTGTTTGGAAGACTTGGGATGAGATATGCTTCAGTGAGAGGCATCTGTAGAAATTCAGGACAAAAATCGTACAATTTGGATTATATGTCTTGACCAAAATGTAAAAAAAAAAAATCATAAGAATATCATAAAGAAACGCCGACAAACTTGATTTCATCGTCTCGTCAATTTGGTAAAATACGTTTTCTCTTTTGAACAAAACATCACGAGTATTATGAGCATGAGTCAATAAAAAGTCAAATGAAATCCAAAAAATACGTGAAAATCCATATTAAACTCCAAGTATTACACCTAGGGGGTATTGCTCAAAAGTTGCAATTGATCGCAAGTTGCAGTTGATCGGAACGCGCCAATCAAAATCATTATTTCATGCGCGTCTTGTTACATGCGCATTACAATTTGCGTGTTACAATTTGCAAAGTTGCAGTTGATTTGCATTTGATTTTGAGCAACACCCCCTTAGTAAGGGAATAAAAGGTGAGTATGATTTGGAAAATGATTGATTTAAAAAAGAAAGAGAAGTACTGATACCCCCTCCCCCCCCCCCCCCCCCCCCCACATGTACTTTATTTACACCTGTTATGCCCTGGTCACATAGGACCCCGGAAGCAACACGATTCACCCCGACTCTTTCTTAATTCACAGTTAACTGCCTTAAAACAACGAGTCGAGGTGAACCGTGATGCTTCCGGGGTCCTATGTGACCAGGGCTTTACACTTTTACTTGCAATATTACCTTATCCTGAGGCGGTTTCCCACTCATCCACACGGGGTAGACAGGGGGAAAGCCATAATGGTTGTACTGGCCAAAATTCACTGCAGCGTGGGTACAGCTAAAGAGAAAGATGAAATCCGTTAAAACTGAGCTGATCTCTTCCGCCGTCTTGAAGGAACCGTCGTTCGGAAGTCCCTGTTGGTGGAGAGGAAATGTGAAAGTAGAATTAACCCTCTGACTACCGGAACCGGGTAGTCTCTACACGAAGTTTACGGGTATTACAGAATTCAGTAGTCAATGGGTTAACGTAAAAAAAATCAAACCAACTGACATATTTAAGGAGTGTGTAAGAGAAAAGTATCTCGAGGCATATCCATCAACGAGTTAACGTTTATTATCAACTTTTTCATCACCCCCATCACCGTATTCATTACCGTCATCATCACCATCGTTATCAACACTACCAGCATCACTACTACCATCATCATCATCAATATCCCCATCATAATCTTCATCATCATCATTTCCATCACCATCATCTCTATTGTCTTCATCATCATCACCACCATCGCTATCGTTACCAGCACCATTACATTCTGTCATCATCATTATCAAGATTCTCAATATCACCACCATTATCCCCGCCATAGATATCATCATCATCGCCACAATGCTTACCCACTCATTATCATCATTCTTATCGCTGTCATGCTCTCAATCGCCACTCTCGTTATTATCATCATCATCATCTTCATTATCATCACCATCTTCTTCTTCTTCTTTTTCTTCTTCCTCCTCCTCCCTTCTTCTCCTTATCATCATCATTATCATCATCATCATCATCATCATCATCATCATCATCATCATCATCATCATCATCATCATTATCACCATCACCACCATCCTCCCCCTTCTCCTCCTCCTCCTCCACATCATCATCATCATCATCATCATCATCATCATCACCCCATTATCTTCACCACCACCCTCCTCCTGGCCATCATCATCATAATTATCATCAGCGTCATCATAATCACGAACATGATGTATACACTGTAGCTTACACACTTGCATCTCGACTAAACACATTTCATTTTAAATAGAACGCGATATAAACTATTTTCGAAAAGTTAAGTCGAACGAAATTTCAATGGTTCTTTGTCACGCTATTGAAAGCGGAAGTGGCTTGCCATGCATTGTGGATCGTCCGCACAGTTGACTACACGATGTACGGGTCTATTGTCTCCGTTCGACTTAACTTTTCGAAAATAGTTTATATCAAGTTATAGTTACCTTCATGTTCCCCAAGACCTCTCCTTCATATTTTGTTTTCGTGCCCATAAAGCGGATCCACTCCTGCAATTCATGGTCGGCCGCAATCTTTCTTGGATGATCTGAAAATGAATACAATAAACAATTCATTCTCAATAATTTCCACAATAAGCAGAAGAGACAAATACAAAGGACAAATAAAAGGACCGGGACAAACTCAGCAACTTCATTTAAACACTCCAGTAGCTTTGTGATCACAAAAGAAAGTCCCAGGTGCGACATTTTCCCCAGAATATGAAATATGAAAACTTGTTTTGTGTCCATCTAGCTATTGTTAAAGTTATTGTTAAAGAAGAACAGGTCTATGTTTAGCTGTCTAGCTGCCTAGCTGTCTAGCTGTGGTTACTCTTCTTGTTCACTATAGTTCATAATACTATTAAATGGACACGTTGAAAGCGAGATTTGAGGTTACTTCTTAAAGTTATGAATGTCTGATATTGTTAAAAAGTCCTTGAAACACGATATAAACCATTTCCGTAAAATAAAATGGGTCAGGGGACAATAGATCAGTACGCCGTTTATTGAACCCTGCGGACACAATAATCACAAGCTAGTTCCAATATGAATAGCATTACTAAGGAGCATTCAATTGGTGTTCTGATTAATGTTATGAATATAGATCATATCGTGCTTTGACGTTACCATAGAAATGATTCACAATCTCCGTGACGTAGTCAGAGATCGCTTCGTGCATGAGCAAAGCGTCGTCTCGGTAGGGATAGTTGGGAAGGACCGCCGGATCAGAAACACCTCTTACGAGAAGGTCAGTCTCGAGCGAGCCCTCTACGTCCAAACGCCACGTACTGTACGTGCGTTTAATGATCTCCGCCATACCAATAGCGCCGATGATCATGTTTTCGTCGGTGAAGTTTCCTGCGCCGAGCAGAGGTGCCATGCCTTTACTGAAATTAAATCATGAAATGAAAAGAAATCATGATGAATTATAGGATTTCCCGGCCAAAATCGGAATAATAGCATTGGATTTAACTTTCTTTTATTTCAAATTCGTCATATTCCGTGAACTCGGAGATATCCCTGGTTTAAATTAACTTTTCTTGCTTATGAATTCATGATGTTTTCATTTGAATGCGTGATAGTTTCATTCTAATTGATGATAATTTGCCTTTTTTAGTGAAGCGGTCGTTCCATTAAGCACAAATCCGTTCTCTGTTCTCTCGGCAGCATGACTTTATCGTTCGAATTCATTTCTAGTATATCAAATTAGCACATTTTGCATTTTAATTTGCTCTAGGGCGTTTTCAGTGCTCATGATATTTTCTCTTTATTTGTTTATTCTCTCTTATCTACAATATTCTTTTTATTTACTTTTTATACAATCTTTGATCAATTTACTTCTCTCTTTATTTTTCGTATGAATTCATGCCATACAATGGTTGATCAATGCAAGGACTTCCAATGATGATCAACTTAAGAATGAGATTAATCTTACTTATCAATTAGTCTAAGCACATAAAATGAAAGTAATGAAAATGATGTATATATCTGTCTATATTGTGATTCATCTGATTTATATTCATCGTGGGTGACGGGGAAGGAAAGGGTTACATAATATGAGTGGGGCTTGGAATATGAGTCTGTAAAATTGAGTCTTAAGCCATCAATCTGCTGTCGGTCCAAAACTGTACAAAGAAGCTAATTTTCTGAACATTTCCCTAGATTGTAAAACACTTACCATGCATTCCCCTGTATTACTACCCTGCATTCTTAACTTGAATGATATCTTTCAGAAAAAGAATTCCAGCCGCTAAATTTAAAAGCTAGAAATGACGCTCCGATGATCACTGACTATTTTGAATGCTAACTGACTCGTTTCTCAATCGAATGATAAAACCTCACAAATATTCGACAAACGTCGCGAATGTGATGAAAAAATAACAAAATTGAATGACAATTTGCACGGCAAAAACGATCTACGCTAATTCAAATGCAAAAAAAAGTATTGATTCAAATGAAAATTCTCTGAATTTGGCCGGAAAATCCTATATTATCATAGTCTGATGAAGGCTAGCAGCATACAGCAGCCTAAACGTCACTAAACTAGCGTTCTACGTTTGAACATCGTGAGACAACTGATCAACTCTCTTCAATTGTGATGAATTACTCAAACAAACACACACCAGACGTAATATCCATTGTAAAGAAATTGACCAGATATGCTTCGTTGATGAAACGGTAAATATTACTGATATTAAACGTAAGACCTGAATACGCGCTTCCGATTGGTTAAAAATTAAGTTGCGTTTAATTTAAACGAAACGTTCTAGCAAAAGGACCCTGCTCGTGTAATTAAACTGTAAGCTTTCCTAAATTGTTTTTAAAATCAACGAGCTTTAAGTGGAGCCAGGGCCTCTTATCGGATAGTTCCATGCAGCATTCTTAATTGCTCGCCGGTATTTTTGTTCCTGAAAATAGCGAAGTAAGAAGTGCTGTAAATTTTGCCGCAGAGCTAGTACAGTTGACACATGATGGACCAATATTTTTCGAAAGAAAATTACATTATACAGTCAAACCTGTCTATAGTGGCCACTGTCTATAGTGACCACCTATCTATAGTGGCCACTCGAAGTGATTCCCTCCAGGTGAAAATGCATGTTATAGAACTTGCTATAGAGGCCACCTGTCTACAGTGGCCACTTTTTCTGTTTCCCTTGGGGTGGCCTCTGTAGACAGGTTTAACTGTATATTCCATTCACGCGACGGTCGCTCTCCTATTCACAACGACAGCTGATTAACGGAATCGAATAGATTTGCTGGCTAGCACTTGGAAACAAAATAGCTACAAATTAAAGTTTTATTGCAATTATAATGACTCTAATTATACATTACTCTGCACGCTCTTACCTGGCCGCAAAGGGATAAGTTAAAAAAAATCTCTGATCTCCATAGAAACTGGATATACATAAGTACCATTGACCATACTCGCAGTACTAATGATTGAAGCCATTGCCCAGCGGCCGTATCACTCAAACTTGCCGTTTGGTTAGGGGCTCTGTTAATTCATTTCGGACTTGGTGAATTCACGAGTGGTAAAATAACTGCCCGGTGGCTTCACTGCGACAAGCAAATGGTATATCCAGGTGTTATACATGTATAGATCAGGGATAATGTCACAGTCACATAGGAGCCCGGAACCAACACGATTCGACATGACTCTTTGTTTAGAGGCAGTTAACTTTGAACTAAACAAAGAGTTGTGTTCAATCGTGTCGCCTCCTGGCTTCTACGTGACTGGTGCTTAAATAACGTACTAATTAATGGCGATGAGATAAAGAAAGTGAGGCGCCAGAAGACGGAATATCGGATGTGTTGGAGACAGACATCGATGTGCTGCTATGACGATAATTTCGCCAATCAGATGAGTAAATCCAAGATGAGAGGCGGACTCGTGAACAGCAGAATCAGACAAGTTGAAGTAACACTTTGCCATTAGCCATGTGTACTCTGGGTCGGTGGGGTAGAATACCTGTGACGAAAAAGAGAATAAAAACCTATTTGAGACGATCATTGTTTTACAGCAAATCTAAACCACCATATCATCCTTGAACTTGCACCTGTCCACTAACACTCTTTGTTGTTTATTTATTGTTTATATTTTTTATTAGGTCTTCTTTATACAGG